>JZLH01S0250081.1:23068-34209 GCA_001188425.1 Eucidaris tribuloides
CGGTGCTTCTCCAGCTGAAGGAAGATCCGCTCAGGATACTTTTCATGATGATCCGCCAGCACCAGCAGGCCAGGACCTTCTTTATGCAGTAAGACAAACAAATCTTGCGTCACTGATGAAAGGAGCGATGCCATATTGACAATTTTTGGACATTTTTACCATATTTTCCAATCTGCTGTCCAAAGAAATTAGGAGTGAAGATGTTTTTATAGTCATAATAAGCCCACAAGTTGAAACATGTTAATTTGTGTAACATGCGCGTCAGGCAGAAAGGCCCTTATGGAACCACGCGCGTCAGTGCAGAAAGCCCTTACAATTAACATGTGCGCGTGTATACTAACGGCATTTATACTGCGTCATGCGCGTTCCGTTCGCGCCTTTGCGCAACGCGCGCGCACGTTCCAAAGGAGGGCCCGGTAAGGGCCTCTCTGCACTGACGGGTTTTTTAAACAAGCGCATCTAAGGGCGTTCTTGCGCTGACGCGACGATTTGTAGGTTTCAGGTTCAAGTCCTGTTAGGTCATTCTTTTTTCTGAGTCATTAAAAACAAATAAAAAGATCATCCATGTGATTTAATTATGTCGGTAGTGTTAGATATCAATAGAAATGAGTTAATTGACATATTCAAAGAAGCATTTGTGTTACTGCAGTTGATAGAATTAACTTCATTAACACCTTTGAATTAAACATTTAATTCATTTTGAACTTACCACATTCCTAATGTTAATTAATATTAATGGCAATCATAGCAAATTATTTTGATAACTCAAAGCAAAATGGTTTGAAACTGCACAGCATGAATGACTTTCTCACATGCATCATCTTTTTTGTCTATTTCAGTTTTGTCGTCATCAAAACCCCAGCCTGCTCTCAGACCTCTACTATCAGAATGACAACTTCCAGGAGTTAGCCAACATTGCCATCAGGCAGGGCTACACGAAATGTATGTGCACTCTGACATCTTCATTTTAGCATTCTGTACCTGTATTTTGTTGGTCTGTTCTCTATCATAACAGATAGTCCACTAAGAAAGTCCACAGAAAGTGAGGAAACAAAAACGATCATTTTAAAATTTTTAGACTGGAAAACTTGGAAGAAAAACAAAGGGAAATGGTACATTGGTGCACTGTATGACACTTTTCAAATTTAAAATTTGTATAAGGTATACATTAGTCCGACTGTTAGATATGGTTCATATATCATCTAGTAAAACTAAAAAACTGCTGATCAAAGCTTACCAAGTCAGGAACTCACACCAGTAAAGTTGGACCAGTACTGAGCAGCCTCTGACTGTGTTCACTATTAAAGTGAACAGTACAATCAAAGTCTGTTTGGTCCATGTTTCAAAGGATTCATTGTTTATATTTCAAAAGTACAGTATGTATGAGTATCAGATTTTGTGTACTGTATCTCAATGTCTTGTTTGGTTTTTTTTTTTGGCTGGATCGAATCTAAGTCAAAACAGTTGTGGTGTGCAAATCCAGAACACAATCTTTAAACAACATTTGTGTTTAAATGGTACTTCCAGTTGTTAAACCAAATCTTATAGCTGAAGACTGTAGAATAAGAAGTACTGAAGTCACATAATACTACTTTTGAGAAACAAAGGCTCAAAGTTTTCAAATTTGTCTACAGATCACAATTGTTTGGGTTGTACATCCAAACTTGGTAAAGTTAATTTTACACAATAAAAGATGAATATAGGACAAAAATAAACATTGTCACACTTGTCGATTTCCAATAATCAATAATTAATATTGTGGACTTAAGTACTTCTTCTACGAAAAACAAGGGTCTCAGGAAAACAAATGCATTTCTCGAATAAATGAATGTCAAAAACACTTAATTGTATATATTTTTGGAATGCCCTTCGTAAGACGGACAATTTGATATGCAATTTGTCAAATTTGGACGTTGTTTTAAATTTGACCTCATTTGACCTTTGACCGGAAGTGACCCCATATCTCATCAACAATGCACACAATACATGATAAATTATATATTGTCTTAATCCTTGTAACTAGTCGAGTAATTTGAGATACAAGTTGAAGAAATTAGACCAGGTTAAAAATTTGACCCCAGTTGGACCCCTCCCTGACCCCTACTAGGGAAGGGTCAACTTGACCAAAATTTTGTCAAAAAATTTCCCGGCATGTAACGACTTATAAAACAATCACTAACTCAATTTCGTCAAAATGTGACTCAAGTACTTCTTATTCTACACTCTTCAATTTATTCCAGGCCCTGCAGAAGAAATTGGATTACTTTAATTCAGCACAAGATAGCTACAAGAAAGCAGCCAATGAATTCTTCATGAAGGTAAGAAAATATTTGCTGTAAACTAATAGAAGTCAAGTTTACAACACAATTTCTGATATTTGATTACATTTAAGTAAATACTCCACTGCAGTTTATCTTAGCTTAGTGCTGGTAGCACTGACTATCATACTTCATCCATGTGTTATTTTATCCTTGGTTAAAAAAGGACAGTCTTGTCAGTTCGAAAATTCTGTGCTCCAGTCAAAACTCTCAGATAATTGTACACGACATCTTTGTGGGTTTCCCTATTTTACTTACTGTAAGTTTCAAAAAGTTTACAATGCAATTATTTCTTTTTACGTGTTCATCCGTGCCAACATGCAAGAACTTTGAATAATACCTACAATTTTCATGTGTAGACTTGTAATTCACAGGTAACTTACCAAAGGTCCATTTCAGTTTATTGTAAACAGATTTAGGATTAAAGATTAGAATGTTATTTGTACCAATGTAAGGCTTCTTGTTTTACTGGTTGACATTCAATGGTTGGATCAGGTTGAATTAATGTAAATGTACAATGGATATGGCATGGTTTTAGTTAGAATGACAAAATTAACAAAAAGAGTTAATAGTGTATTTTGATACTTGTTTCTCCTTTTGGGGATAACTTTGAAGAAAAAAGTGCACAAAACCTTGTAAAAGATTTTTTAGCACTTAACCCTGTCCACCCATGAATAATCATTTGAAAATATATTTTATTGAATTACTATAAATTTATTTTTTTTGCTTAGATATGTTTATTTATTTATCTATTCATTATTTGTTCATTTACTGTATATGCCATATATTTCGCATCCATATATTTTTGCGAATTTGCTTCAAGATGGGGAACTCGCGAGAGTATATTTTCGCGATTTTATTGTATTTGCATTCACTTTGTACAGAAATGTCAGGAAGGGAAAATTTTCGCGTTCAGTAAGTTGCGAAATTCGCGAAAATAAAATCACCGCGAAATATTCAGAGTATACAGTATTTGTTTTTGTGTGTGTATTTATTTGTTTGTTTGTTTGTTTATAATTTTTCATTTGTTTGTCTAAATGTTTGGATCGGTACAGGCGACAGAGGAGGAGATCAAGTTGCTAGGTTACCAGAACCGAATGGAAGAGCAGTACAGGGAGACGTACGTCAATCTCTCCCTGCATGATACCATCCACAAATTGATCTCCAAGAACGTGTCCAAGATGGCCGAACAGCTCAGAAAGGAATTCAAAGTACCCGACAAGAGGTATGACAAATTGAATAACAGCTTATTGAAGTACATGTATTTGATATCTGAGTGAAAGATGTGGTGAGATTTCCAAATTGATCACACACAAAAGATTTGTAAATTTATTGACAGCCATTTTAGATTTGGTGTGGTGGAATATTTGGTGAAAGTCTCAAATTTAATAAAAAGATTTGGTGATAAAATGCATTTATAAGTTATGAGATACATACAGTGTTAATTAAATTGAGTTTTTTATTTTAGGGGGAGGGGGAATTGGACAAATATGTTGATTATGTGGGGGTAAAGTAATCGGCTGCATAAGCATTTCAGAATCTATTGTAAGGGAATATTTTAAACTTATCAAAATAGATATTGCCAAAAAAAATTGTCAGAAGTAAAATAAAAGTAATATCTCAGCTTCTGCCTTGGTATGGAGGTGCGATGGTCCTCTTACATAAAAATTAATATTGTAAAGCGCCATGTCCCGGTAGACAGGTACACAATGCATCCAGGCATACAACTTGTCATAATATAATCAAACAGATTTAAACTGATGGTCTGGTACAAGGACTATCCATTTAGATATCAGGAATCTAAGTAAATTAACAGAATCAATACTAACATATCCATACAGAAGTGAACCTGCTGAATTCAAAGGGTCTTGGCCCTCATGGAGCTATGAAATACAAATCTAATTTGCCATCATCCCTGTGTTAACATGTACTTCCGTTCACTGAAGAGTGTGTCATTATTTCACGTTTGTGCCAAATAGATTCTGGTGGCTAAAGATAGATGCCTTGGCTAGTGCTGGTGAATGGATAGAGCTAGAGAGATTCTCCAAGAGCAAGAAATCTCCCGTTGGATATGAGGTACGAAAGCCCTTTATTTCTTTGCAGTTTAAAGAAAGATTTTTTTTTTATTATTTCAAGAAATAAGTAAAAGGAAATAATACTGATACCACGTGACTTATCCCGGGTATACTAAGGTGTGACATTACCTTCCTCAGTAGCATATACTGCATTATATAAGCCTAATGTGCTGCTTTATGGAACACTATTGTCATTATTTACACATAACACTTAATAATACTTGAAATCATATGCACATATATAGTGTATCATCCATGTAAATTATTAATTTGCGTGAGTTATGTGAAGCATTTTGAAAAATATGCCCAAAACCTTAGTGGGAATTTTAATTTTGGTTGGTAAAACTTGCTTCTGGACTAAATTTTGTGCTTGAAGGTGTCATCATTGTAATGATAGTATGTATCCTGTTTGTTTCGCACCTGTATATAGCCATTTGTGGAGGTGTGCATGAAGCATCACAACAAGTATGAGGCCAATAAGTATGTGGCGAAAGTTGCCCCGGAACATAGAGTCAAGATGTACATAAGGATGGGGTAAGTGCACTACAGGAGTTGGAGGTTGGGAGACATTCTTTGTAAAATTCCTTTGTATAGTCCTCAAGTAATTGACCGTTTGTATGTCTTAGCTCATTTATTTTGTTTTGTTTTGTTTTTAACAAATGTACCAATGGCAAACATGTTTGTTTACTTTGCAGTAAAATGATCCCAACTAACTAACCATAGTGTCCAAAGTTATGTTCCAGTGAGAAATCCCTGCTCTGAAAGAACGATTATCTGTCTTATAAAATTTATATTTTTCTTTTGAGTGAAACAATGTAAATATGTGATGGAGTGTAAAGCATTACTGGTATTCTCCTGGAAGTGATGCATTATGGCGACTAGCAAGGATATCATTTGGGTATCATAAACTGTGAAGCACCTCATATTTTTGCATTCCTGCTAAATTAGATAGTTCTCATTGTGAAACTTCTAATATGACATCAAATTTAAGTTAGAAGGATGTTAGATATTATCCCATTGTTCTTTGAGATAATTGCATATTGGAAGTGTGTGTGATTTGATTTCAAAAGTGAAATGTGATTGGATAGAATCTCCACTTTTTTACCATGGTATATTTTGTGGTCATTTTAACAGCTTGACTGACAATATTAACACCATGAGTTAACAGTGACACTTGATACAATTAGTTTTTCCTATTTTGGCAAACAGAGACCACACTTCACAGTGGACATCAGGACGGATGAGAGATAAAATTTCAAAATTATGTCAAAAATATCTTTACAATATTGTTTTCCCCATGATAACACATTTTTGTTTTACACCCATAGCCTGTTGTGCCAATTCTGCACTGAAATGTGCACTTTTGAATAAATCAATGAAAGGATAGATATTACAACTGTGAAGTCTCTAAAAGAGAAAAAAAAATTGTGCAATGTTTTAAGATAAAAAAAAAAATCAGCATATGTTCCCAATTTCTTTCCCATCTCCTGTCCAGTTCACTGGATGAAGCAGCTGAGTTGGCCTTCCAACAGAAGAGTGAGGAAGATTAAACCAAGGTCCTGAGGCAGTGTGGAGGCAACCGACAACTGACGACTAAGATTAATGGTCTGAAGGCACAACTACAGAAGAAATGAACGTCACATGGTATAGATGGGACCTGCTGATACAAAACAAACAACAATTATTTTATGATAAAACCAACTGACTGTCCTTCATACCAAATCACAGTAAATTTGGAAAGTTTCCCTGATGTCAGTACTCTAGACCCATGAAATATATTCCGAGAGTGGGCTCCCATTATTTAAAAAAATAAATGCTAGGGACTAGAAAGATTACTTTGTTATATTGAAATTTTGTTATATCGGCATTTCAAAAACAATAAAATACAAAATAATTTTGACATTTGGGACCAGAAAAAAACTTTGTTATTGCAAGATTTTGCTATATCAGTGTTGTTTATAAGAGAGTGTCCTGCGCTGAATTACTATTACATTAGTGATTTACATTAAAGCCCAAGTATAGTTTCGGTAAATGGTAAAAAAAAAAGAAATTCTGTGCTATAATATTTTTAGAAAGACCAATATGAACTATCAATGCCCTAAAAATTGCTCACTCTGAAACTCTGCCATTGTTTAGAAGCTACTAAAAGTGTAAAATGTTCGCAATCCATAGGTAATGTACATAACATATTATTTTTTGAAAAAATGTATGTACACATTTAACAAAATTAATTCAAAGAATCATTAATCATATTTGATGAACAGACATAAAGTTTGCAGTATGTTCAGGATTTCATATTGCACTTACTTTGCTATTCAATATTTTATTCATGAATTCACTTTACAAAGGAGTTATATCCATTCCACTTGCAATCAGCATTACAGGATATACACGAGCAGCATATGGTCCAGTTAAAGAGAGATCACAATTTGGTAAAATTGTTGAAATTTGGTAAAATGGACTAATTGGTTTATTTCAAATTTTGTTCTTGAAAGATGGTACAAATATAGCAACTCAGATTTTTTAATATACTAAATGTAGAGATCACCATATAGGTAAAGTATGACTTTTTATGTTTATTATTAAGTGGACAAATTTGAGATATCTTGCCAAAATTTGATGGAATATAATTTCAGTTTAATGAAAACAAAACAAATATCATGCAAATAATAGCTTTGACTATTTGATCTTATTTATATACCATATATTGTCATTATACTTCATTACAGCCAAATGTCAACATGATTATCAGAATGCTTCATAAGGAGCTGACTAATAGTTATGCTACAAGAGATCATATTTTTTTCAAAACAATTAGATTGTAAAAGCTATACTGCTTTCAACACGATTGTGTGAACACACAAGAGAAATATTTTCACTGTTACATTTCCTTGGCTAAGGTTCTTTTTTGCAAGTGTACCCAAAATGGGTGCAACTTGTGCCCTCACAGTCAAAGACAGCAAAAACAAGAACTTTGAGATGGATAATTTCTTGGAATTTTTGAAGTGAGTTAAGGTGCAAGGAATAAACAGTTTAGGGAATACACACTGCTATGGATAAACAATGTGCTCAGTTCACACAAGAATTTATAAGATGGTTGAAAATCCCTTCAAACTGTTGTCTTGGGCCAATGAATACTAGAAAGGTCAGTGTGCCTATTATATGTACTGCATTCCATGTACAAGGATGAAAAAATGAATCTAAGTCCATAGCATGCAACCCTTAAGTATCATTAACACTCACTGGTAAATTGCTTGTACAAATTTGTAAAGTTTTGTGTATTGGCCTCAGACTATGCATGTACTTCTGCAATACATCAGTTCTGGCTGTACATGGCAAAACAATTGTTTTGTATTATTCACCGAAGCATAAAATGCTGTAAGTTGCTTTCTCTGCCACGAAATTCAAAAACATTTCTATTGATTGTATGGAATACATTGCCACATTACGAAGAACGTTAATGGTCCTTTTTTGTGTGTGTAAACCAGCAAAAAAGAAACAAATGAGATTACCGTTTATTACTGTATTTGTATATAATGTATATTCACAAGGATAATAAAGAAATGAAACTGTTGAATTAATTTGTCATTCAAAGGGAGTGTTAAAAATATATGTGCAATTCATTAACATGTATTTGTGTGTGTGTGTGTGTGTGTGTGTGTGTGTGTGTGTGGCATGCTTGTGCATATGTGTGTGTGTGTGCGCAAGACTAGCAAACAAGTTGATGTTGACAAATTCAGCTGCACAGATTCCAAACCAGTCATGCATTAAGGCTATCTCAAGACACTGTCATCGTTGTTCTTTTTTTCAAAGTGCTTCAACAAGACCCTTCTATTGAAAACCTTTCTACCATGAGATTAACACCAGAAAAGCCTAATGCTGTCTTTAGTCGACGGAGACCAGAATAAGTAGGACCTAATCTAAAAGAGATGAAAGACTGGCGAAAAGTCGGTATTCTTGGTTTTTTTGTCAAAGTGCGGACTCTGCACTCTCTGACAGTTTCACGTAGCTCGTCAACAGAGTCAAGTGCTTTTACCTGGAACTCAGTATGTAGTGGTTGCAACTGCTGTATTCCATTTCCTTGTTACCATATAGCTGGTTTATGTTGCCATGAATTAAGATTGATAATAAACTGGGTTACTATTGTGTTCAAAATAAGTATTTTTATTGGTATTAATATATTTCATAAACCCATTTCTAATGAATATAGTCCAATAAATTATAGCCCTCTTGCATACATTATAGTTATTGGTAGGTCAGTGGGTAGAAACAGCATTTATAGATATTTCTATTATAAATAGATTTAGAGATCATTAATTATAATAGTTCTTTGCTATTTATTGCAAAATCTAATTATGTCAGGAAATGGTCGATCATTTCCAAAAATTATTCACATTTTCAATTGATAGCCAATACAATCACTTGCTACCAAATAGTTTCAGAATTTTGTACAATGCATGCCAAAACCAAAATTCCAAGGACGTATAAAATGCCACGTTTGTTGTACGTGTATTCGACTCATTCACCCAAACGCCTACTTGTATGACAGGCGTGGTGGTGTATACGTCTGAGCATGTTTTTTGGGGAGAAAAATGTAGTTATTTTATGATCGTGACAACAGACCAACACTCGAAAAGGATAATTCATTATAACTGGTCCCAAACTCATCACACGTGCGACATGCATAAAGGCACTCACAAACAGGCCGTACCAGAATTTTATTGTACGAACTCTGATTACTCTTCCCTACAATGCTAAACATTATAGGCCTACCTGTCTTTTCATGCAGGTCACGATAGGTAAATAACGAATAACTACATGACAACACAGGTGCACAATGCACAAGTTGTTTTGAAGTGAGCAGGCCGTTACATCTAGCCTATAACAAAAGATAAACGTCAATAAAAGTCCTTTTTTAGCAGCCAAGAGCAAAATTATGTTAGAGGGGGCGTAAGGGTGTAATCCACCTCAGTTTAAAACAAATCTGCCAACCAATGTCTAAATTTTGATAAATTTTGAAATCCGAATCTCAGTATGTTTGTGAGTGTATATGTGCATGTTTTCTTTTCTTTTATTTTTTCGGGGGGGGGGGAGGGAAGATGCCTCTATTTTTCTTTTACGTCTATCACATTTATAAACACCCCGACAAATATTTCTCCTGTTTATAGTCTTAAAAACTGTATAAGGACCATTTAAGTATTTTGTATGTTTCATTTGAGGAAAACTCCGGAAGAACTAGGATTGGGTGTGGTGGTGGTTGTTATTGTTTTGTTATTTGAGGTGAGTGATTGTCGGATTTTAAACATTAAATGCAAAACTCCCCTGCAAATTTGGTCCGTGGGATCCCTAGCTACCCATCCCCTCCCTCTCCCCTCCCCCTCCAATTGAAAATGTTCCGGCTACGCCTCTGGATAAGAATGTGCTGCTACAATGCCACGATTCAAATGACCAGTTCACATATCCTGGTCGAAGCGCCCCAGAACAAATAGCTACGGTTTCGAGCTCCATTAACAATAAGTAAATACATTTAAGTCCATTCACAGACACTCGCAGACAAGATTTCTCAAATAGCACGAAGTTGTACAAGTGTCAGTGCGTGTGTGTGCTTCGTGGTATGATACCTCAAGCCGCAAAGAATCTTGGGAGTATGTGTAAATTTGTGTACGTACGCGCAAATTTGTCGTCTGCCAGTAACACTTCGTAACTACGAACGCTTTAGTTGTCTTTTCGCCGGTGCTCCGGGATGATGCAGCCTACACCTGCGCGACCGAGATATAAACGTCATCCCTGTACCCAACGGCTGGAAAAGGGTAAGAATCACTCATTTACTTTTTTAATATTTCTGCTTTAAGTGTGTCTAGATAAAGATAATGAACATGTTAGACAAGTCATCTACTTTGAGTGTATAGTAATAACCCTGATGTGTTTTGTTATGACCGATATTTTCCTCTTTAGGCAAGGATGATTGAATTTACATATATGTTGTTTATCTCGGCCTACCATTAATATTACGACCTATACCAACTCAAACGGAAACATTATGTAGAAATACATACTTGGAACCAAAATGAAAGTATGTAATTCTATAGGCCTATTTAAAATAAAAAGTCCATCCTTGAAATTTGTTTCTATAGCAAACTTCCGAAGGTAATTTGAGGGATAGAATGAGTGACATCAATTTGTTAGGTCATTCACTTACACAACTTTAACTCCTCTATACATCCTACACGTGTGTATATTTCGTTACAGGAATAATATACACGCCAAAACATCAAGTTCCTAAACTGGATAGCATAAGGTATAAATATTTGTAGATAAGTGGTATTCTTGCGTCAGCGGTTTATTGATGCTTTGACATCCGACACGTTCACCAGGACTATGTCTTTATCACCATTTATACTGCCTGTGTTTTGTATTCCTTTTCATTGTATAAAGTTGTTTATTTGTCGACGGAAATGATCGGTTGTACCATGGACCCTATTACGAACTGATCAATTTGCGAGCGAGTTTGAATATTTTTGCATTTTTACATCAAAATATTTTTAATTTCTTGCAAGTTATTTTTGTCGGTTATTGGGACTTTTTGTTGGTACACGATGACGTGGTTCTCTTTTCTATTACTGACGACATGACGTTATGATGATATGATTGACAACTTACCAGCAAAGCACCGTTAACAAAATCTTGGTCGTTATGCGCGAGCGAGCAGAGTGAGTTTGAAAAAATTTCCGTTTTTACACTTCAAAAA
>JZLH01S0250148.1:30120-43757 GCA_001188425.1 Eucidaris tribuloides
AATTCAAGACGAAATAAATGCTGTATAGAGCAATTCATCAAGTAAACAATTTGTTTAGTATCGTTACGGTGAACCAAGAACCACCAAAACACACAATGTAATCTCATATATTGTCAATATAGCTTTATCTTGTAAATTACGGGGAAAATTTTTTTTTATATATGATTTGGTATAATTTATCTAATATAAACAATTTTCTGGTACAAACAGGTTGTAGTGGTCTGTTTGTTTTGCTTATTTTGCGTTTGCAGTGGGTTGGCTGCACAATGATATATGGACACAATTTATGCAAAAGCAACTCTTTTTTTTTCTTACAACATACATTATCATCCACAGCTGTTCAATATTTTGTTAGCTTTACATTAGAGACTGATGTACAAATCCATAGTAATAAAAACAGCAACAAAATAAGCGAGGTGATAAAATGATTGTTAAATCCCCCGGGCATTGAAACTCGCGCTGTCGTCTGAAGCCGTGGCTAAAAGTAAGGGCGCCCTGTAAGTACATTGGCGCAGAGCAGGGATATAGAGCTGTGGCGTGTAAGAAAATTAACACTGTTTACTACCCGGTTGCTATACCAGGGAATTACTATGAAGAATCGGGACTGGCTGACACATTGTCATGATAGTCTATCTAGATTTCGAGTCACATACTAGCCAGCCCGTCTTATCGTCGATGTATACACCGTGAGTACATTAATTACTGTGCTTATTCTACATCATCCGTAGATCACTTCACTGTAGTAGAGCAGCCAGCATTAACGAGATGAGGTGACCGTCTTGTGATTGGATAAAAATGACGCATGCGCTGTTGAATGTCACCCGGTGTAACGAGCAGCGCTGCGACGTTTATAATACCGTGACAGGCATTTTGCCACCAGCCTGCGTCCAGAGTGCTCCCACGGCCAATCCTTGATAAAGAACTGTTACTGAAACGCTGGCTCACAATCAGACGGAATCTCTGGGGTACTGGGCAGCGAGTCAACAGAAGTAATCGTCGAGTTGTCCTACAACCAGAATGTGTGAGTAAACATCATCAATGATACATACATTTGTGGTGGAGCGCTACTGACAATTCAACGAAAAAATGAAATCCGAAGCATCTGCTCTCTGATTTCGTCAGCGTCTACAAACATCCAACTCTGATGGTAGCCGAGGATCGATTCAATAAGCCTGGCTTCGTTTCTCGCTTTATTGTTTTAAAAAATATCATAACAATGTTACAAATCTGTGTGCAGCAGACGACCGCAGCAGACGGGTGACGGAAATTGTGTGGTGAATTTTTTCCGCTTTGAAATAAAGTTGATTCCAACGGTCGTCGCTCTGAAGTGAACGCTGAAAACTGAAACTCAAACAGTCAAGGAAGCATGGGAACTGTCGTTCTCAGTGTATCTTTCGTTTATTCCGCAATGTTTGTGTTGCACGACAAAGAAAAAGGGTCATTGACGCAGATGGAAATGTGTTAGTTCACCAACAACTTAACAACATAAACGGTAATTTTCCAACAAGAAAGAAAGTATGTGGTGTAGACGAAACATTCATCAGCATTATATGGATGAAGTTTAAAAATAAATTACCACAAGGCCGGTGGATGCATTGTCCACTATGATAATATGTCACTCACCTGTAAAATCGACGTAACAACGTGGAATCTATGTGTTATTTCATATTCCATCACATCATTGCTGCTTAAAGGTGGACATTAATTCCACGTCTGCAACATCACACTTATCCTCCACAAAGAAATTGCTGAGTCAACGATAAAGCAGATGGGTTTGTGTTCCGATTGACACGCCGGCAATGCAGAGGTGTCCATGTAAATTTACATGACTGAAAACGTTTTTTTGTCTTTAAAAATGTGATGTGAAGGGAAAAACAAGGTTTGGGTGTTTAACCGTTTGTCACAGCTGTGAATTTGCACTCTTACCGAGGTGACTGCATGGTATGAACGGTTTCGTGTTCGATGTCTCACCATCGATTCCGGACGATCTTTACCTAAAGGATGGTAAACACATTATCACTCTAAGTTGTCTATGTGTTCAGCTGGTATTTGATTGTATATAGAATTTGGCGTCCTTCAACTGGGTGAATCGCATCGCGCACACGGCCACCGACACGTACATTAAACGCACGCCATGCTGTAGTGCATTAAATCCAGAAGAAAATAAAACTGAATGCTTTTTTCACGTCGTATTTGCAGCGGTACATCACCTCAACAATCAATATGTGAAAATGACTGTTGGATAAAAAAGTAGATTACTTGTAATTGCACCGTGTATTCCATGGGATAGTCACGTCATTCCGTTTTAGAAGTCTTTTTTACCTACTTTCCACGATTTTAAACTTCTTTATTCTACGAGAAATCAGTGAAGCTTTGAATTCACGTGTACTTACAATAACAAAATACATTGTGTTGGATAACTACTGTACTATAACACAGAAAACCCACGGCTGCCATCAACGTCGATTCTTGTGAGCGCACGGTCAGGTGATAATACTTGAATGTCCTGAATGTTGAACGTGTGATAGAAAGGGTGAAGGGTCAGTAACCGATTATCTAACCAGAAAATGTTCTAGGAGTGAAGACAAAGTTCCGCACTACTCCAACAAGTCGAAAGTTGACCATAACACGTTGCAAACTCGAATTCCCATGCACCACATTGTATTTCGTCTTTAACACTAGTCTACACGGAGGAGAAAGTAATCATGGAAAGTTACGCTAGACCAGCAGATTACGACTACGACAACAACATGAGTTTTAACCATTCTTATGTCTATGAACCCATGCATCTCTGTAGTATACGGCGCGTCAACGGAAGCGAGGTATTTGATTATCTGTACACCGGCTACCATCTCTGGTTGATCAGACTGGTACTGCCGCTCATCCTAACGTTGGGTATGGTCACAAATCTGGCTTTTCTGTACGTTGTAGCACGCATCCAGTCCATGCGAACTGTAGTCAATCAATATTTAGTCCATCTTGCAGTAGCCGACATGTTGTTCCTCGTTGGCGCCATCGGAAAGAAACTCTGGCAGTATTGCGAGTCCCCCATTCGTGATGACGAGGGAGCCGCCTGGGGTCCCGTCATGGTCATCATCAGCCACCTGCTAGTTTACACCACTATTTTTGCCTCGGAGCTTCTCGTTACCTTAGTCGCCTTTGAGCGTTTCTACGCCGTATGCCGACCCATGGTTGTATTTGCCGCCAGTTCGAACAATCGAAAAGTAGCCAATATCCTATGTCTAATTTGGCTGCTGAGTCTAGGTCTAGCCGCGTCCACCGTTCCGTCCGTATTAAAGCCGATTTCTATCTGTTCACTGTGGCCTTCGGACTATGAACATCTACCGCCTGTCTACGTGAGGTACACGTTCATCAATCGCAAAGTTATGGTTTACTCCGGCATCATCCAGACAGTACCCTTCTTTGTTGTCATGGTGATCAACAGTATTTTGTATGTTTTCATCATGAGGGAGATGGAACGTCGCCTGGTAGCCATGGAACGCCACGATCTCGACCTACAAACCAATGTGGAGATCCGAAACCAGGTATCACGTATGCTAGTAGCAAATGGAATCGTCTTCTTCGTTTTAATGGCACCTTTTCAAATTGGATCACTGCTTTGGGTGATAAACAATACTTTACCAAATAACAGCGAATTCATATCGCATGCGAAAGCGGAACACGTTGTGCGGGTAGCCAGGGTTTTGGTTTACTGTAATTCAGCCGTTAATCCCATTATCTATAATGTTGCGAATTCACGGTATCGGGCAGCCTTTGAAGAAGCTTTTTGTCAAAAGCGTTGTCGCAATCGGCGTTCTAGGAGACGTCCCGCAAAACAGCTTAGCAACCATAGCTCGGTGTATGCTACGTCCATTACCAAGGCATCGAATAGCGATTCAAGTTTGGCCGGAAATACAGCAAATAACGGCAATGAAACATGCGTGTAGGGGTTTATTTCTAAGCCATACCAAAAGGCGATCAAAGGAATTTACAGTGAAAATTCTTTTGTTTATGAAAGCATCAAAAAATACGTTTATAGCCTTATAATTATTTTTTCATCAGTTAAAATAAATGATTGTATAAGAGAAAAAGCAGGCCTAACCAAAGACAAAATTTTATACTAAAATTAAATTGTCATAAATCCAGAATCCAAGGCAAACCCATAGAACAACTGAGCAAATATTCACGGTGTACTTGTCATAGACTGATAAGCATCTTATCAGAAAAAAAAACCCAGAGAAACAGAGATGTGTTATAATTGCAGTACCGTGTATTATGACATCAAAATATGCCCGTAACAAGGAGCTTAAGATTCAAATTCACAAGCTTTGTTGTTTCAGTGTCATCATTACATTATAACACTGTTAAGTAGAGTTTCTATTTTTAAGCAAATTCTCTTATTTTGGGGGAAAGGGTCCTCGTTTGCATTATTATGCATACTTTTTCCATAAAATTGCAGTTTTTATTGAGCAGATATCATGTTTGGCTAAATGTAGCAAAATTGAAAAAAAAGATGTTGCAAGTAATTAATATAGATTCTTGAACAACCACTTTTGTATTTTGTTGATACCCTAGATATCCAAGAGAAGTGAAAGTCGTTATAAAACAATTAAAACGGAATGGAAATAAAGTTTGGCAAAGTAATTTTGAATATTGTAATTCAATTTTATTTTAAATCAATGCGTGCCGCACAAAATAAAAGTTATGTAAAATTATTTTGGACAATCACATTACGGTCTCATTAATTACAACGAGATGGTTAAATGTCCGGTGAAAAGTAATGCTTTGCTGTATCTGATTTGACACCTGGAAAAATGTCAACGCGCACAATTTAATTTGACAAGGAGTATCGCCAACATTATAGCACCTTTAATGATACTCCACCGCGTTCCCAGTGAAGATAAAAAAAGTCGAACAAACACGACACACAAAAAAAGGTAGTTTGACATCGTATTCCAGCACCAGTAGAATCATGTGATCATAACGTGTTGAAATTGAATCGCAGGGAACCTCTACTTTTGGGCGGCGACGCTGCATTTTGACGACGACGGTGTTTGACTTGTTGCGTAAAAGCCACCTGTACGCATAAAGAGTTCTTTAAGTGACCTTTTGGGAACATTGCCGCAGTGAACTAACGAACGAGTGAGTATTTCAGCGAGTATGGATGTCCCAAGCGTCGATTTAACCAATGATTTGTCACTTCATCAGAGAACCACGCGATGTGTACGTATTTTCCCAGAGACAACAAACTAATTAATGCTTCTCTTACAATCAGGTTGTTATCGTGTCACTCGATTAACTTCAATTTTTTTGCGAACAACCTCCTTGTTTTAGAGGATTCCCGGATGAATGCAAGTCCATTCATGCGCTGATTTATATACTGATCTGTTCGTAGACACAAACCGAGGGAAACTGTCGGCATGTTACGTAAATGCCTCGCCGAAAAAAAAAATCAAGGGAAGCATTAAGTTGCAAAAACTCTCGAATACTTACAAAACTGATATCGCGTGGACGTGTAACAGATATACATTATGAGAATCCAAATGAAAATGTTTTATGGAATGTTTGTGAGCGTGCTATTTGTTAAGTGGATATTGTATTTCGTTGTTTACGAAACTCCATGAAGATGCCTCTAACCAAACGCGAAATCTCTGGGTGTCGTCTGTAAATTATATGCACTCACGGCAGGTAAAAGTGACCAAGCACTTACATAGTCCAGAAGGGGTTAACGACATAAGATCAATATGAAATATGAAAATCAAACATTTGTTATTACCTATTTTTGTCTTTGATCCCTGTTGTAATATAAAAATCCTTATAGCTAATGATTGTATTGTATGTATTCACAAGGCACAATGCCAATGATTGTGTCATTATGTCAACGGTAACCATGGCAATGATAACGTAAGACATGAGTGAGAAGGCAATAGTACAAGCATTATTACTTTGCCAAGTCACGTCGTATTGTATTTGATTGAGGTTGTCATGTTTTAAAGTCGTATTTCAAGTGCTTAATTTCAAATGCAATTTTATTGCCAATGTAATTAAAAATTCCCGCTCTTGGTCATTGCCAAAATCGCTACAGTAAGAAGTAATTTATTTAACAGGGGTTTTTGTAGTTATACACGCATGCATATGTAATTATAGACAGTGTCCACATACGTGTAATATATTTCGTAATAACCGTTTCAATTAGACAACGATCTAAACCAAGGGGGAACGATGTCCTTCTTAAGTCAAACATTTCTCTTACTATCTTGATTACGGTGGTAGAAAAATACAAAAACTCACTCCCAAACAAATGGCAAAAATGTAATTTAAGCAGGCTATACATCAGAAGTTAATGATTTCATTTATACGTAATAGGACTAACGTCGGGATAAGAGTTAGGTGTATAAGTCTTAATTTTGTACTTTCTTGATGTTGATTAAGGTATTAAGATGTCATTTTGACTTACTTTTATTTTAAATGCATAATAGCCAAGCCTTAGTTCTTCATCCAATAAAACTTCTAAAATCATAATTCTTCACAATTACTTACAACCCTTTGAACCATTAAACAAGATAAATTGTATAAATTAACTGATACGTGACATAACTGTAATGGAAAAATAACTTTGTTTTGATTATCCTTTTCACATTTTAAGAAATGAGGTAACGAAAAAATGGATGATGTTTTAGTACATAATTTATTATCTTACATGCATTTTCGGGTCATCACATTTTATTATACATAGCACAATGTCTAATTCAGCAAGATTTGACATAATTGTCTGTAATCATAATCTTGAAATTCATATACGATTGCGGTGGAAATATGATCGTGGAAACCCAAAATGTAGGATATTACTATGTGTCCGCGTACTGTCCGTCCTGTATTGAGTACATCGTAGTGTGAACTACTTTAAGAAGACTGCGATAGATTATTCTTTTCGTTTTCTATTTGGAAAGCGTTTGACAACAATCAAAGTTGTCATCACAAATGAAAGAATATGACTTTGTTAATAACTTGCCAAATTGATGGATACATCTTGTCATTGCAAGCTAATGTCAGTATTGCCACGAGTAGGTCTGAAATATGATTTTAAGAAAGAGTATTGACATTCTTATTAAGTGCGGCGTGCAAACTTCTTGTTAGTGTATATAATTATCAATCACATACCGGGATTTCACATTCAAGTCGTTAGAATTTTAAGGATTCAAATAAAACTTGTCGTCATCAATTCATGCATTCCAAATGTCAGAAAAAAAATCAAACGTATTTTTATATTTTCATTTTTTCGAAGCAATTAATTTACCCTCATAAAATAATTGCCTAAGTCATATTTGACAGTTTTGAGAAAAACGAAACAAAGTGGTTATCTCAATTTTTAACTTTTATTCAAGATTCAACTCATAACAATACGTTTGAGCACGACAAATAAAATGCAAGTATTTTTTCGATGATATCTTGTTGCGCAATCATGTTAGATGACTTAAGCACTTTGGAGGAAATGGTACTGTGACTTACGCATATAGGTTTGACTGCAGTTTTAAGTTTGACTTGAGTAGAGAAGAAGTGACTTAGGCACATACCTATGTGCATTCTAACCCTGCCAATGTCACATGCTTGTACTGTATGCATTGAGATAAATCTGCCTAAGTAATAGCTTGATGACGTGGACAATTGTCATTGATGTCACATAGGTCTTAGGCACTTAATCAATTCTCTTGGGGTATAATATGACTTACGAAACTATACCACTAGCTGTATTTCAGTTAGCAGATTGGACATAGGCAAAAAGGTGATTTTGGTAAAATTTTAATTTACTGTAGGGAATTAATTAATGAGGGTGATGATGAACTTTAATTTTGATGCTTGTTAATGGTACATTCTTCACACTCTAGAGATACACGTACTGTATTCTAGAAAATTGTTATTATATAAGTGAAATAATATCGTGGGTTCATTTGCTTACTTTATAATCATAATTAGATAAGGTCAATACTTAACAAAGGCTGTCTGCTATTAAATAGCATCGATGTCATACATTTTACAATATTTTAATAATGGTCCTATAATCATTGCTTAAACCAAATTCTTAGACGAAATCTACCATTGCTTAAAAGCTGTTTCAAGTAGTTTATAAACCTGGCATTAATACCTTTTTTAACTGAGGGTTATTTCTTAAAGTCATCTGAGCGCTAATACCAGCATAGAAATTTATTCGATTTGAGACGCCACTAAAGCACAAAATGTTGGTTACCGACAAGCTGTATTTCTCTTGACTAACGTTGAAATAGAAATAAGAATTGATAGATGTGACAATATTTGTGAGTCATTAATGTTCTTGACGTCATTGGTAGATATAATTGCCCGAGTCCATGTACAATGTATCAAAAGTGAATCTTAGCATGGTACAAATAAAGTATGTCTGAAACATCACCATGAAACACTATCTGTAAATAATTTATTTGTCTACAGTTGAGTTATGAACAAATCCGGAAAATATACATTTAGACTTGTTTTCAGGGTCCGTTATAGTTCAACCGGCTGTAACCTGTTGGTGTTTACAGACGTAGTGTTGGTTTTTACTCGATTTTCCTTTTTTTCATAATGTCAGGGGAAATTGTCCAAAATATTTTTATTTCACTAGATATGGAGACACGTATTATTGGATCTAAATCATATACGTTACAGCAGTGCTGGTAACTCATTGATTTTGAGAGCAAAGCTTTTTAGATTGCAGTTTTTGTTCATGCGCTAGATTCAAGAAACAACAATGTATGTGTTTAAAGAACACTTCTGATCTTACAACATTGACTGAAGTACTGCACTAATGTAAAGCAAAAGAGGCAAAACTTCTACTAGTCTATTAGCCTTTCAAACCCTCACAGTGCATGTGTGTTCATCATGTTTAATATTTGTTTACAATAATGTATAACATATGCATTAATGAACATGACAAATTATATGCATAAGTTTCATACAGATTACTGTTTGTAGACACATTCATGATTGCTGATAAAATACTATTGAACTGACTTAGTTCAGTGAGTCTACAGTCTAACCATCTACCTACAAAGGTCAAACCGACCGTTACTCTTTGGTGATATTTTTTCTAGATAATAACTGATCTACAGATTTCTCAGACATTTCCTTCACAAAAACCTTAAGGGCATGAGTGAGGGAGGGGTGATAACGAGATTCCCTACCTTTAAGATTACTCCATTCAGACAAAAATATATGCTTTTAGTTATGGCTCTTGTACTCAAGTCCAAGACGTGCTTTTTTCTCCAATATCAGCTCGGTATATTTAGCGCCTCGTGGAATCACGTTTTCATATCGCAAAGTGACGCGTAAAACATGTGTAAAACCGTATTATCATTACTAATTCAGGCTTCCAGTTATATTTTACTTTAGAATTTACATCTGGGTTCCATTATGACTAATAAGGCTTTGAAAACGTGTTGATATAAGAGGAGCTAGACGCAGCGAACGTCTGATTTAATGTACATCACGATACAGCAACCTAGCAAAAATCCAGATCAGCCGATGGCAAGATTGGATGGTAAGATGTATCTCCTTTCCCAGGATTTGTCGTGTAGATTAATTTGAAAGGACGAATACAGAGACAGACCAGAAAGCTGCAAAATGGAATTTACGATCTTTATGATGATGTGACATTACGTGTAACAGGGTGCAAGATGAAAGTTCGAACGGCTGAGATTTTTTTTCAACGAGCCAAGGATTCTTATTGATTATAGAATTTTCGTAAAGAGCACGCATTCTGATTTTTATCATTCCTATATCTATCAACAATTGCAGCTGACGGTTGAACTTTTGTTTGTTTTGAAAACGTAGCATCTCTGTACACTTGAGTTTGTATGCTGTGACATAAATACGCCTACGGGCAGCTGTGTCTCTTTTTTCTTTTCCCATTTATTCTCTTATTCTATATTCTTTCTTTTGGGGGAAATGCGCTTTGTGTTAAGTCCTTGGTAGCGCGCAGACCTTAAATATATTTCTGTATCTCATTGGGTGTACTCAGAAAACTCTGAAGTTGTGTCAGCAATGTAAGGGTCTTATTTTTATTTATGTAAACACTATACACTCGCCTTCGATTAAACAAATACAATATGTGTAGGAATATCAATGACACTATCAATATTGTATGAAATATCACAAAACATGATACGCGGGCTTGTTTTCATTTGTTTCTTTTGTTGAAAATTTAACTGAATTATTCCAAGATGGTCTCAAATTCAACTTGACGTTAAGCCACTAAAACAGCAAGCTCTCAGTTGGAAGGTGGAAGAAGTTTTAGTCTATTGACCCTTTACATTTCAATATTATAGTTTGAATATTGGGAGACCGCAGCCAAAATTGCATGTAAACTGATCGCATTATTACTGACTTATTGCTGCCTATATTGTGGTGTCACGCAACAGTAGAACGTAACGTATTATAGCCAATGTATATGAAATTATTTGTGTGGATGTGAGTTTGTGCGTTTACATGTGTGCGTACGTTTGTTTAGTTGTGATGTGTGTGGTGTGTGTCTGTTGTCTGTGCGTATGTGTTAGATGTGTATGTGCCGGCGCGGCTGCGTTGTGGTCGTTGGTTATATATTTCCACTATTTATGTGAATGATGGCTTCTATGCAATTTAGATACAATTTAAACAAGTAATTTGTTTGGTTTGGTTTATTAATTTAAAAAGTTGTTTCTGCCGAAACTTACCTAATAGACTGGTATGTTTTAGACAGATTGGATAATGAAATTATGCATGAAAGGTCATTCGAATTGAAATGTAATTTGTGTGGCTGAATTAGTGTTAATAAGTCTAAATGCTTAACTGAAATACTACAACCTGATATGAATGGATAACCGTTCCGAAACCTTGGGAGATACCATGTACAGGTTAACCCATTACTTATGTAAACATGGTTTGTAATATAATTTACTCTTCAGCTTATGAAAATAACATAATATCATAGGCATGAGTAAATTCATTGTGCTTTTTTTGAACTAAATCTATCACAACAGAGGTCGTTTCACTCTCAAATCACACAAATCACATCATACCAAACAAACCCGGAAGTACATTTTTCAATTCCTTCTCCAAAAGAGTGCTTAAAGATACAAGCTAACATTGTAGAGCTTCAATTTAAAAATTGTCGAACCTGATATCTTAGGTACATAGTAGTGCTTGAATAGACAAATAAACGTCCTAGGATATAAAAGTTTGGAAAGTTACGCTGTCACTGGCAATATTATGCATGAATAAACAATACTGCGGTGCAGTATAAAATAACCTAGATCTACATCCAGTAAGCCTATGGGAGGAAATGGGCAAGGTGAATCTGGTCAACCAGATTGATAGATTTTCACTTTTATAAAGCAAGTAATAATCATTTTGAAATACAATTTTTTGCAGGCCAACATTTAAGACCTTACCAAAGACATTCAGAGCATAGAGGATTATATGTAACTAACATTTGTTTTAAACTTACCTGTAAGTCACTGTTAACTTGTGTCTTTAATGCTTGAACTCAACATTTACTCTTATTCGCTGTAAGGCAACTTGACAAAAATGTCACGCGCGCATAATGGGAGTAGGGATTAGCATCGCCGATATGAGAAGATTACCGTTTCAAGAAAAGATATACGGCCAGGAAGCGGCATCCTATTGTGAGCCTAGGGTTGCTATTTTCGTGTTATAAAGATAGAAACGCCAGTTTGGACAAATCAGTTTCATATTATTTGTAAATGGTTCATTCCCGGAAAATGTTACAAGGTCGAGAACTATTCTTAAAATGTCTCCACTGTGTTTGTATTCATTTCACAAATATGGACACTTACATGTAGTTGGATCGAAATTCCTTTTCAGTAGATAAAAAAGTCATCCACAGTCTGAAACTAGACAGCAAGGAAATATAACACAAAGGTATAGATTATAATAATGTTCTTGTATTCTAGGTTTGTGATGGACCTGCCGTGCGTTCAGAAAAGAACCATCTACCTGGTATATAATTATGTCAACATGAGCTTTATCTTGATTTCAATAACATGATTACAACAACAATCTGGGTTAAAAAGCAGCAGTTCTGTCTGTGTTTATTTTCATTGAAATTGCTCCAGAATGCACAAAACTTGAATAATCTCCAGTGTTGTAGTCGACTCCGGACTCAAGTTCAATTTGTATAGTGGACTGGGAACCGTCGCCAGTAGATTTTAGCTTTCACACTTAATTCTCATTTAGAAATCATATCGGATTTACTGATTATAAAACTGGTTATATAAATGTAAAAAAAAATAATAATAAATATTGAAACTGCAAACATTGGTAAACGATGGATCACATCTCCCGTCGTTACCCTCACAATATTTAACACCCACAAAGACTCACAGTTTATTGACCTCGAAAGGAAGCAACTGCGTCTCCCACATTGTAAACTCGTTAAAACGAATCAGAGATTAATGACATTTTGTCACATCTCTGTCTGTCTTAATTAAGTCTTTTCAAATGCTGTTAAAGGTGATTCATCTATTATTTTCTCCGGGCACTGATGAGTTGGTCACAAATGTTTTGTCCAGTTGTCATGTATGAGCCCTGTGCTGAAACTAAGTATACATTTCTCTTTGAACAAATGGATTTGAGAGGATTAATCTACTCTCTTTTTTAAAAAAAAAAGAGGGAAATTGTTCACTCTTTAATGAGTGAATGTCAAAAAGGAGTAAATTTAGAGTTAATTTCGGGTAAAAATGTGTGTTTTCACTCACTTTGGAATGACCTTAAGAACACTTGGAATCCTCGAGTGTTTCCTGGGTGAAAATTACTTAAGTTCATTTGAAAATCATTATTTGACATTCTCTCCTTGCAGAGTAAACAATTTCACTCGGTTTTGTTAAGCCTATAAGAGTAACATCAAAATGTCATTTGACTAGAGTTATTTAGTAGTCCACTGTGGCGTAGTTCAGTCATCATCGCATGAAATCTATGGCAGGTTTTAAACCAATCTCGAAGAAAAGACAATCACCATCAGAAAGACATTTGTCGTCACTAGAGAGAGTGCTCGCTTTCTACTGGGTTATTGCACAACTCCTGTTTTTTACGGGATTGCACATAAACAATGATGTCTTAAGTCCAAAAACGCATTGTTTGACAGTCATCATAGTGACATTTGGCTCAATACTGTACCTTGTTTACTAAGTACTAAGGGGCACAGGTATCTCAAGGCTACGATTATTATTTTGCAATTGGTTTTCATATTACGTCAACTTTTATAACATCTTTTACATTTAATTTTAAAGAATTTCATATTGGCAACTTTAATGTTTAGTCATATTGTCACAAATCCGTCTTTGGATTAAAAATAACCGATGCACGAGGTTTCATTATCATGGAATATTATTTTGCTCTTTTTTGTATTAACAAAATATCATATTCAGTCTATGTACTTGATGCATGTTTGTTAGAGTAATGTTATTGCACATGAAAAGCACATCAAATTGAATTTAAATTGAAGTTATATATCCTACAAAAATCTCAACATATTACGGTTGTTTTGATTATTTTTTTATTGGCTATTTCTTCAGTAAACAAAATTGTAGTGTAAAATTATTGGTGTGATTTTTATGTGTAATGCCTATTTG
>JZLH01S0250148.1:68511-81855 GCA_001188425.1 Eucidaris tribuloides
AAATTCCAAGTGAAGTGGATACAATCAAATTCACGGGGGCATTATTGCCGGGCGCCAAAACAAAAACCCCCCAGGGCCACCAATTGGGAAAACTGGAACCCCAACACCACGGTTTTTTGATATGGGTCAAAAAAAATCCTTTCCACCCAGTATTTCTCAGCCAACCAAAAAAAAGAAAAGTTTTTACAAAAGAGGCAGTTTGAGGGAAAGGAAAAAAACTTACAAGCTAGAAACAAAAATCGTTTGAATTTGGAATTTTTTTTTTTTTTACTTTTTTATCCCCCCCCCCCCCTGGGATTGAATGATTTCTTTGATTTTCAAAAAAAACCTTGAAGCTCAACTCCTTGCAAAAAATTTGTTAACCGATTGTTTTCTTAAAATTGAATTAAACACTAAACATTCAAAATTATTCAATTAGCTGGGCCTCCATCCGAATTTCACCGTTAATCACATCCGCCAAAAGCTTCATCGAAAAAATGGGGGTTTCCATTCCCGCCAAAACAAAAAAAATTTTTTCCCGGCGACAAGGAAAAAACCATAAAAAAAAAAAAAACCCAAAAATTTCGGCAAAAGTATGTATTCCCGGCGCCGGGGCCCCCCCCCCCCGCGGGTTTAAAAAAAAAAATTTTCGGGGCTCGGCGGCGCCGGCGTGACCCCCTTGGGCCGGGGGGGACCTTTCCCAACAAAAGTGCGGGATATTCTGTAACATAAAAATTGAATAATTGCACAATTTACAATTTTTTTACCCGGGGGGGAAACTTTTCCCCAGCCCATTGGTTGGAATTTTGTAGAAAAAAAACACCGGCGCCGCCCCGTTTTTTTTATTTTTTTTTAAAAAATGGGAAAAAAAAGCAACATTTGGGCCTCTTAGGGCCCAAAAACGGCCGGCCCGTTTCTTAATTGATTGGGAATGGAGCACTAGGTGCAAAAAAAAAACTTTTTTTCACCAAAACCTCCGCAGAAACTTGAAGGGGCGTGAAACAAAAACTTTTTTCGTATCAATGAATAATCGTATTCTGGGTTTTCGTATGTTGTGCATTTTTTCTTGTGAGGGCTTGAATAGTATTTTTTATATCTGGAGGGTGTTATATCTTTTTTTTCCTTAGTGTTCTATTTCTTAATTGGGACGCCCACTCTGATTTTTAAAACGGGAATTAACTACTTTAGCTACGGAAAAAGTTACAAATAAGCAGGGCATTCGTTGGAGGAAACAGATAAAAAGAAAATCTTCAAATAGTGAATACTTTCCTCTCATGGGTTTCTGTTTGCCAACAAATAAGGCCTACTGTACAATCTCACTTCGGTTCTGGGGTTTATTAACCCAAATGGAGATAGCGTTGTATTTCGGGCTACGGCGAGAAGAAAATACCCCTGGCGTTTTTACCCCGCTGTTTCTTCTTCTCAGGGGGACCAAATTTTATGATTTTTAAATAATTGTGTTCTTTATAAGGCGGGGGGGCCCTTTCCTTTGTGGCCATTGGAAGGTAATTTGTTATGGGCGGCTTTTATTCACCTATTAGTATTTTCCTTCGTTGTATCTTGTCCGGACAAGATGAAGGAAATAAATGGAAGTACCGCAACATCAACACATTTTGAAAAACCCCACCAATTTCAAAAAAAATTTCCGTTTTTTATCCTTAGTTAAAAAGGCCAAAATCACGTTTTTAATGTTAATCACTTTTATAGCAGTTAACCAACGTGAAGTTTGGCGGATTAAAGGCAATAAAATAATTTTAATCCTCATCCGATTTAAAAATAAATATAAAAAAAATCAAAACAAAGTAAAGAAAACAAAACTGACCGCCCCCAATCAAATAATCTTTGTTAAAGGAATCTTGCCTTGCGCAACAAAAATGAACTGTTGTTATGGGGTTTGAGGAGTTTGATAATTAGGTACAAATTAATGAGGGAGCCTGATGATGTGAGTATAAAGAAAAGCTACTTATTTTTTTACCTTATTGGTCATTGATCTTTATTTGTTAGTTATTCCATTCCATTTTAGGTGTTTAACATTACTTGAAATTCTGTCTAATAATTTTATATTTATCATTAGATTTTATGTATTTTTAATTTAATTTTCTAACTTTTAGTATTTTTTTTAATTTCTAAAGATCTACGAATTTATTTATTTCTTTCGAAATTGTATTTAGTGTTCGATTAGTTTATTTATAATATTTTCTCTAAATTTAAATTTATTCCATTTAATTTTTAAACTTTGTTCTAAAATTTCAATTTTGTATTTAACTATTCAAATATCTGTTGTAGCTTATTACTATATTTTGATTTTCTTTGAATACCTTTGCATTAGATTTAGACCTTCTTTTTTTCTCTATCTCGAAAAAGATGATTTCGTGTTTTCTGTCTTATCAAAAAGACTAAAACAACATAAAATTCATGTTTGTTCGATAAGTTGTTTTTCTTCCAAATTTTTACTCTATTTATTTTATTCTATAATTTAGGGTCCCATATTTTTTTTTTCAAATTTATTTTTTTAACTATTCGGATTGAGCGCGTAGTAAAATACAGTGTTAAAGCTAGCTTAAGCAGTATGAAAGTGTTCTTTAGTTATTAAAAAAGTTATTTAAATATGTAAATGATTAAAATACGGTAGTAAAGGTCTGGCGTATAAATGTAACTAGTGAGTAGGATTAGTTGTTAGTAGCTTTTTACTAGGGCTATTTTCATCATAGAAATCCCTCATGTAGTCAACATTTTTCCATTTTCCGATTATCCCTTCCATTCAACCCCCAATTGGTCCCTTTTCTTTATCCTCAAGTTTTTTTTCCCATTTTCAAATGACATAGTAAATAATAATTGGAGAGACATTCAAAAAACTCGTGTTGTGAGTGAAATGAACGTATGGTTTAAAAATACTCACTTTTTACCTTATTCAATTTATAAAAAATCAACTCATTCGTCATCCAATTGGAGCGGGAAATTTGCATTAATTTTTGCTATTTTTTGTTTTTACTGTATCTTTTTTTATTTTTTGGTATTTACTTTGTTCCACGGCCCCAATGTTTAAAAAAAAAACCAGTTACTTTGATGTAAAAAAACTGTTTTGCGTTTTTTTTTTTTAACCCGCTGGTCTAAATAAAATTGAAAAAACAATTTCTAAAATCTATCATCCCTAAATTCTATCTATTCTTATCTAAAATCTATCTTATCTAAAATCTATCTATCTAATCTATCTAATCCTTATTTTATCAATATCTTTAATTTCCTAATTTTTTCTTTTCATCTTTCGTTTTTTCTTTTTGCTTTTGATTATTTTTCTTGCTTTTTTTCTATCCTTTATTCTTTCCTGTTTTCTTTTATTTATTTTTTCTATTTTTATCCTCCCCCATCCTTTTTCTTTCCCTTTTTCAATTTTACTTTTAATTCTTTTTTGTTAGTCTACCACCCCGATTACGTTTGTTATTCTCCGTGGGAATTAATTTTTTTTAATTGATCCCCTTTTAATTTTCAAAGCTATTCTGGCCATCAATTAAAGGCCGATGTTCCTCGGGTTTGATTATTAATTTAACCTCTGAAAATTTTCCATGCTTCGCTAAATACATATCTTCTCGCTTTCGAGCCACAATGGAACATTTTTCGACCAAGTCCGGACGCCCCTCTGGTTCGTGGCT
The DNA here is from genome assembly GCA_001188425.1 of Eucidaris tribuloides. NCBI lineage: Eukaryota > Metazoa > Echinodermata > Echinoidea > Cidaroida > Cidaridae > Eucidaris > Eucidaris tribuloides. Next base: position 72,141 of record JZLH01S0250148.1, read on the forward strand.
AATTCATATCATTTATACACTTTATAATACGTGCGTGGTTAAAACCGCAATTTTGTGTACACATGAATAAACAAAAATTATGCTTTATATAACTAGAAATTTATGTATTTTTTTATAGCCCAGGAGATAAGGCGTTATTTCTTATGAAAAAAGGATATCGCATCTTAAAAAAAGTGCTAAGACTTTATAGCACTCATGCTCATAATATGACAAATTTTGATCCGTATTATTAGAAAAAACATATAATGTTTTGAAGAGGAAAATCCCAAGTTGTTAAGTCTCTACCTGTTATACCGGGTGAGGACTCTCTTCGGTTTTTTTTTTGTACTTTCTCTTGTTTTATTTCCAATAAATAAGAGCTCGATCCCTTAGTTGTTGTAACTTTATTTATTTATCTACAGGAGAGCGTCTTTCTTTTGTTGATTATGTTTCTGTTTACAAGTCTAGCATTTTTCTCTTTATGCTCGAGTGACAACGTTAACATAACGAACGTGGATTTTTCGTTCTAAGCGAAAAATTTTATGAACCTGAAGATCGGCATATAAATTAATATGTGGGTCTTTCAAAGGAAAAAAAGGGGGTGATTGGAATAAGTTAGATCTGTCTGTGTAAATGATGACAAAATAGATCACAATGTTTTTTTTTTTTTTTTTTTTCCCCAATTTTTTGTGTTTTCTTTTTTTTTGCTTTTAACAGAAAATAATTTTTTTTTTTAAATTTTTTTTTCCATGTTATTTTTGGGGGAAGATGGATAACCAATTGGGGAAATTCTGTCCTTTTATTTTTATGTTATATCTTTTCCAGTGGTATTTCAATAACGGGTAGTCAAGTCGTGGAAAAAGATTGGTTTTAAAAAAATTAGTAAATGAAAAAACCTATAAAAATAAGCAAGTACAACAACCCATTTAAAAAGATCAGTAATTTTATTCTTAAGGCCTTTTGGCAAGTTTGGTTGTCCTGTTTTAGTACTGGTTACTCTAATCATGCTTTACACTTTGATCGCGGACTCTTCCTTCATGGATTTAAAAAACAAAATAAAATAGGCCCTCATTCTTTTTATATTGTTGCCATTATGTGTCGCATATTCGACTACAAGACATATCCCATTATATTTTAAGGCGTTATTAAATAAAATTTTCATTGTTCATTCTAAACAAGATTGGAATCCAAAATTATTGGCCATTTTTCACCTCCTGCAGCGAGGACGCGTGCGGACGCATACACCGGGTGGTTGCTATAGACTAGATTCCATGAAATTATATTTATTCCGACCTATGCGGGGTTTTTTTAAGAAAACAGCTTTTGTTGATGTGTTCTTGGGGTTTTTTCTTTTACTGATTTTTTTTGTTATTCAGGAGAAAGAACCCTTTGGTGATCTAGGTATGCTATAAACGCTTCAAATTACATAACTATTGTCCGACTAATTTTTCGTCTTCAGTATGAGTGTTTTGAAGACAAATAGAGAAAAAAGTGGTGTCATTATATTCTTTTAAAAAGGACTCTAAAGACTCATTTTACATGTTGCCGTTATTTCACTCGCGGACATAATATTAGAGAGGACATTGAAGGACGTTGAGAGCGAATTAGCATTTATTTAGTCCCTTTATGATTAAAAAAACTTCATCTTGGTTGAAACAAACTTTTTCTGGAAGCATAGAGGAATTGAGTGGGTAACCTTTCCCTAAAAAACACACAATTAAGGTTTCTTGCTCCTTACATGTATAATTTTAGCATCGCTATTTTCGATAATTTTCTATTTTTGTTTTGCTGATCCTATACAGACATTTAATAAGACATATCCTTACATCAAAAGCCTTTGCGAGGAGGGGAAGAGACATTGACTGCTTATCCAAAACCCTAAAACAAAAAGTTAATTAATTTTACATAGTCAAGGCATCTAAGGAGAGGATGGGGAGGGATACAAATCATGATTGTTCCAGCGACGGGGCCTTGATTATAGATTCATATTGGCCTATATCGGGCTCCCCCAACAATGAGCTACTTACCTGTGATTTCAAAAAGAACAAGCCAAATAAAAACAAAGACTCCAGGGGAATGTATTAAATTTTTGGGCTTTCCAATCTGGTACATGTAGTTTTCCAATTCACATAATTGCGTACGTTTTTGTTGCCACATTAGAATTTATTCTTTATCTATTCTATCACGCATTTCTTATTTTATATATAAAACAAAACAAATAGCTAAAGGACTAGACTGGACGAGGAAAGATGACCACTAAAAATCCAGGAGGTGAATACGTGTCTAAAATTTATTTGCAACGCAGTTAGTTAAAGGACACATTGTTAAGAAAATAAAAATACGAAGACGGCGGGGGGAGTGACATACTGGCCAGAAAGAAGAAATAAGAAAGAAATCATAAAAAAGCCTATGTCCTGAAGAAACAAATCTCAAACGCGCAATTAATATAATTGCTTTGATGCGTTCTGTAGAGATTTTTCTTCTTGTCTTATACCTTTTCGAGTGAGGTGAAGAAAGTGTGCCACAATCAACAGTACTTGCTGCAGTTTGGGGGCAGCATAGCAGGAACGCGCAAAAGTGACGGACCATAACCCATCCCGCCTGGAACGTGATCGTTATATTCCCACTCGCAGGTTGTGTTGATGGTAATCTTTAGTTTTTTTTTTGTCAGAAATTAGATTGTTTACACGCTGTTAATGGATATATGGAGGATAAAACAAATAAAAAAACCAGCGTTTTATAAAAAGTAAATCATAGTTAATGAACAATATGCAGAAAAAAATTTTACAACGAGAATATTTCAAAAGGAGTCGAACAACAGCAACAACTCTTCGCTCCCCCTGCCGCCCAAGAAGAAAACTAAATTAATAAATAAATGAAACTAAAGAAAGGTAGAGATTATAATATAAGATAAAATAGTAATGATCGAAAACTGAAAAAAAACAAATAAAAATTCTTGGTCGAACGAGTCAAAAATAAGTGAACACTTGAAGTATTGAAAACACAACGGCTGGTACCATGTGAAAATCAACGCATTATATTACACAAACAACAAAAAAATATATACAGTGTTGGCAATTCACCGCTTTTCGGTAGGTATTTAAAGATCCTACGATTTATCAAACTCAATTTTATACGTGACTAACCTTGAAAAGTTACCAAAAACATAATTGTACATCTATTTACTAAATATGAATATTGTTTTTTACTCTCCAAATAATATTTCTGCGTGGTGTTCTCCCCACAATTTTTGGGGTACTGACAATTCTCTACGACTAAGGCTATCCAAACATACTACTACAAACTAATCACATATCTATAATATTGCAAAATTCATTGAGACATTGATTATCAAGTGGGTTTGAAACCACTATGCCAAAAAAACAAAAATTGGCAAAAGACGACAAGAAAAGGTATTCCCCAAACCGAATGAATTCTATAAGAAAACGTTAGGAGTTTATGATGTTGTTTACGTTGAGGTTTTGGGGGTGGAGAAGAGGGAGCATGGAGAAAAGGGAGGAGAGTGTCCAAGTCTTTCTCCTTATAGTGTTTTTTTGCTTCGAACCTGGGGTATAAATTTACTGAAAGCCTCTGAAAATAAGATAATGTAATCGTATTCCGCTCACATTTACTTAGTGTTCTCTTGAACCCGGCTAAATCCATTTTTGTTGGAGTGATACCTCGAGACTGTGATTATATGTATATTAAAGTGCTCTTCTAATCTATTAACCTACACCCGAGGCGATACTATACAACGAGATTTTCTCTACCGGCTTAACGATTAGACGGGGGGAAGTGTAGTTATCGTTTTTACATGTGCGCTTGTACCAAGAACTCTCACAGAGAGAGTTTGTTGTTTTCTCCTAAAAGCTTCATAGATCTATTTTACAAAGACTACATTCTGGATCCCATATGTGGGCTTTCAGATTAATACATTTCTTATAATTCTGATATAGAGGGCATTATCTGTTGCGTGTGTGGGGGAGATCTGGTATAATTAATGTCCCAAAACAAGAAAATATGAGATGGATATAGTTTTTCCCATATAAATTATGAATTTAGGTGACACTCCAGATTCCCCATTGTTTATTTTTTATTGCCCCCTTTTTCATTTGATAAACGTGAACATGTCGTGTGTAACATATCACCTAAAAGATGATTGCTGTTTCTTGAAGACCGTAAAAGATTAAATAGAGAGTAGAAAATGAATAGGATCACCCAAACTTACTTTGGTGATACTTACTTTAAGCACATGATGGCAGTACTCGCTGGTTGCAAAGCGGAGGTAGAGAATGGGTAAGGTAGCAAGTTGCGATATGCGCAGGGATATAATATATATTTGTTGAGCTGATTTGTCCAATAATTGTCTACCCGGTACAGTGGCCCAATGTAACTTAAAAAACTTGTCAGAGTGTTTCGCATTGCAAGGAGTATCGGTGCATGCATATAAGAGATGCTTGCCCTCAATTCCAACTGAATATTCAATCATATACTTAATACTCAATCAGATAATCAAAATTTGGTATCCTTGGGTGTTCCGGGAGAATAAAAAATGAGAGATCCATTCATTCTAATTCAAAAGTCTAAAAAGAAAATGAATAGATATAAACTTTGCTGCGTTTTTGTAATTTTACTAAAATACAGACATTGAGATTCATTAGGTGGGTATTAACTCCTTCTTACACGGCCCAGGAGTGGAGTGCAGCATGATAAGTAGAGCTCGCAGAGGGATATTGTGAACCAACACAAACAACAAAAGAATTACCGGACACAATGTGCCAATAAAGACTGTGATTTTACTCTGGCGCTAGTAAGCGTTAAACCCGACTATGAGAGTGCATAATTGCGCGAACTTCCAAAAAAAAAGTATGCTGGTTGTATGTACAGAACAACACGTATAGTTGCTCCGTAAGCCTTCGAATTTGGCAGAAATACCATGCTACAAAGATTGTAGCGATTTTTTGTCATATGCCTGTGAAAACACCACATATATTCACATCATTATTAGGATACTTATTAAATATAATTAGCAGTTAGAATAGTTAGTAAGCAGAGTGCGGGATGATAGTAATGTGGATAAGAGCGAAGTTGGCCTGTAACAATAATAATAAGTGATAATCAATACTGAATACATCATAACAATAAAAATAATAAATAATAAGTGGTTTACCCTAACTATCCATTTATCCAAATAACAAAACTCCATTGTGCAGAATCAATTATATTATGATGTATTGATTGAGTGAAAAAAATATATTTTGGACTCAATTTAAATTATTATAATTTAATAATAATTATAATAACATGATTAATAATATAATATAAGTGGAGTTAATATAATAATAATAATAAAATAATAATAATATAATAATAATAATAATAATAATAATAATAATAATAATAATAATAATATTGTAATATAATAAAATTTAATAATCAATAATAACTTTGCGTGTGGATATTTTTACCAGACCACTTTGAGAATCAGTCTAGTTTTAGGGTAGCCACCTCATCTAATGACTGTTCTCCCATGGTCCCTGCATAATTCATGAGACTGTTATGGTTGTCAGTTAAGAGCGTGTGGGTGTGAGAGTGTGACGGTATAGTAAGAGCGGTTATCTAAAACTATATGAAAGAGTTGTTAGTTAGGTCTTGTGTATGACCCGGTTCCGGGGCCTCGAACCGCGGACCTTCGGAATCCGTGATATTTTTATTACACAAAGGGGTCAAAAACACTCACCGGATGAGCAAAATAGTGGAGTGTTGTATGCTAGAAGTGGTGATACTGAGTATGCGTTAAAAGAGATTAAAGGTGGTCTGAGCAGGACATGTCCAATGCAACAGTAAATCACAGAAGCCCGAAAAAATATAACTTAAACTACTATAGGCATAAAGACTCCCTCCACATTGAAATCTCACGTCTTTAGACCAGGGTTCCCGCCAGATATAAGTACTGCGACCAATTACGAATGTCAGAGAGACAATTCTTTATCAGATAATCCAGACGATTGAAAATCGGGTCAATGTCACGACAGCCTCCTTTATAGGAGAGTACACTCAAGCAACCACTTTCATCCAAAAATACTATGTCAATTTCCAATAGATCTCCACTCCATCAAACGTGCTGGTATCCATAAGGTACGTTTATTCTCATCTCTGAATTAGCGATAGGAGTATGGAGCTTATTCATTCATATTATGTCTATCAATAAGTTGCAATCCTAGCGAGAACTCGCCCAGCATGTGACATACAGTTAGAATTATTGCTATGTTCGGCAGAGTTCGGTATTGTTCCTGCAAGAGCAACCTTGGACAGAAAGGCCACACTCTCGTATAATATGGATTAATTGCCCTATCTCAACATTTAAACGAGTGCATGGGGAGTGAGAGAAGAAAGTGAAAGTAAGAGCCACTACTTTGTCTTCAGAGTGGATTTCACTCTTAAACATTCTACGTAACCAGACTGACATCTAAGCATGTATTTTAATTGGTTGAGATAATACCTCGGACATGAGTTGATAAAGGGTTGTTTGAGGCCACTTTTAATAAAGGACCATTATGAATTTATGTGTTTTCATTTACTACAAAAAGTAAATGAAGATTCCAACTGCTTCTGACTCTACATTTTTTAAGAGTTTAAAAATATAAAAATAAAACAAGAGACTTTATTGGAGACACAGGGATTGCATTGGGAAATTGGGGTGCGGTGAGTAATGACATTCTGGTTTTTAACTGTGATAGGAAGATGCGACGAGATACTAACAAATTTCTTTTTTTCTCGTGCACTTCTATTTATTCCTCAATGGTTATCAGAAGATTTATGGACAGCCTAAAACTAATACTGCATGTTATATCTCGCAATAAGACAAAACCTCATTCAGCCCACTTTAACTTTCAACGCGCCTCATTTTCCCTCGCATGAAAAATTCAGGAATTATGAAACGTTATAGCCTATCGTCTTTGACAGGAAATGGCTAAATGGTATGACATTTTACCACCCTTGCCATTTTACTTGGTTGCTATTTCACTCATCCTTGCAGCTTAGCCTATCAAGTCACAAAGCCTTCACTTCTGATGATGGAGATGAAATATGGAAAATGTCCAGATGCTGTTGAATAATAGCGTTCAGTCCCCTCCCATATGTTCCGAAAAACTCCGTATGCAAATTCGTGCCAATCTAAAAGCGGAGCTTTTTCCCTTAGCATACTGTAATTATACTTAATAGAAAGCAATGTCAAAATCGCACCCTAAGGGTTTTTACTGCTTTGCGCCCAAAATATTAAAGAAACAAAGCGGCGTTTTTAGACACGATATTATATGTATACGGAGTTATTGATCAGAGACGGTTCAAACGGCGTCGGGAATATTAGCGGGTGTTTTTCCCTGTTTTCGTTCGCTGTCTAAATCAAGCATTCAAGAAAATGTGATCCCATGTGTATGAATAATTTACAACGCCCAGGGAAAACCTTATTATGAGTAGATTATTTTTATAAGTCACTAGTCCCAATTAGTTATGTGTATCAAACACAATACGGGCTACTTTTACAGCAACGTATGGAAAATGACGTTGTATATGACTATGGCATACAATGTTAAAATTGATGTTTCCGAGATTTGATATTTTATAACAGTTTAATATAAAACAAAATTCTAAAATTCAAGCCTGAATAAAGTAGTACTAAATCATGGTCAAGGAAACAGAAACTCAGCCAGAAGGTGCAAAGTTAAACGAAAAAGCCTATCAATGGAAATGAACAGACAATAACCATGAAGAATTGTGAATATTTCTTTTTATCAAAATTAAAAATGAACAGACAATAAACCATGGATACTTGTGAATGTTTCCTTTTATCTAAAGAAATTAACAGACAATAAACCATGGATAATTGTGAATATTTATTTTTATCAAAATTAAAAATGAACAGACAATAAACCATGGATAATTGTAAATATCTTTTTTTTTTATCCAAAAAAAATTGAACAGACAATAAACCATGGATATTATTGTGAAACACGAATATTTGTGAATATTTATTTCATTTCATGTTATGATTTATATAGGTCAGTAGATTAAAAAGGATGAAACGCAAGACAAAATGTTCCACCATAATACTATGCACATCTTGTCACAAACTTCATCTTGTGTCTATAGGAGCGACATGTAAACGAGTGTGACTTCACATCCTAAGTGCCTGTAATAACGCATAATGTGTCGATTTGACAGCGATTGTATGGCATGATGTGAATAGAATTGAATACCGGAAAAGGATCTCACAAAAGGATAGAAGGGTGAAAGGAAATGTATATAGGTCGCGTTGATGCTTAAAGATGTGTTTGATTCATAAAGACCCATCAGTCACGAAGTGTTCATCAAAATAAAATCTATGAATCTATAACATGCGAAATGTATACCACTTTTTATTTCAAGAAATAAGAATGATATTGATTATGTGTCTTGCTGCTTTTTGAATGGTCTAGAATATACATCTTCGAAATAGACCTATTTCATAATATGTTTTCAAGTTATTTTTCTTATTCTCCAGATAGGAACATTTTATGTAGTGTAATTTAGTTGCTTTCTCTCAAAGAACGTAGGTCTATATAGAAATGACTTCAAAGACATCATTTACATGTCACTCTTTTACTTTTAAATCGTCAGTCGAGAGTCACTTGCATGAGCTAATTGTAAAGAAAGCTTCACTGATTAAAAAAAGCTGTTGTGGAATATTTGACATCCTTTATCACTATACGGGTAGTCATGTCAATCATTTTGGAAGTGGTCAATTAAGATGTTTACGTTACAAAACTCATGGTGATGTAAACGCATCAATTTCAACAGTCTCCGTTCGTTTGTTCGTTTGTCTGTTGTTTGTGTGTGTCTTGTTTGTTGCATGCTTGTTTATGTAGATTCGTCTCTATGTCGATCTGTATGTTCGTCTGGCAGCCAGTTGATTTTTTTGTTATCATACTTTGACTTTAAAAGAGGTATGAAAACATGAAGAAGTATATCTGTAATGACTTGTGTTGTTCCGCAACCTCATGACGGACTTGAGAGCCCATAGGCCCACCACGTCGTTACGTCACATTCAACTTCCAGTGCCATAACGCGTATAACCATGAATCTGAATTTAACGTTAGACTGTAAAATTTTATCTTTGTCTCTACTATGTTTTGTGCATGAACCCGAACACAAAATAAACATCGAAAACTTGTAACCGACACCTGAAAAAAATAAAAACGATGGTCGTACCTTCACATAATTATTAAATCAAAACACATTTACCCTACTTCGTTTCGTGAAGAAATTATATCGGCATGAATAAAGATCATAATTTTTTTATACATGCATACACAAACACACCTACACACACACACATACACACATATATACCCGCCACACAAACACACACACACACACACACACACATACATACAAACACACCACACACACACACACGCACACACACATACACACACCACACCACACCACACGCACACACACAGACACACAGACAACACACACGCCACGCACATAGACACACAAACACACAGACACACAAACACACACAGACACACACACATGCAGAAACACACACTGACACACACACACACCACACGAACACACACACACGTATACACACACAAACACACACACACACACACACACACACACACACACACACGCACATGCACACACACACCTACACACACACACGAACACAATGCAAATTAACATC
>JZLH01S0250148.1:81905-94215 GCA_001188425.1 Eucidaris tribuloides
TTATACGGGACTACTTTTACAGCAACGTATGGAAAATGACGTTGTATATATGGCGTACAATGTTAAAATTGATGTTTCCGAGATTTGATATTTTATAACAGTTTAATATAAAACAAAATTCTAAAATTCAAGCCTGAATAAAGTAGTACTAAATCATGGTCAAGGAAACAGAAACTCAGCCAGAAGGTGCAAAGTTAAACGAAAAAGGACATGAATAGGCCTATCAATGGAAATGAACAGACAATAACCATGAAGAATTGTGAATATTTCTTTTTATCAAAATTAAAAATGAACAGACAATAAACCATGGATACTTGTAAATGTTTCCTTTTATCTAAAGAAATTAACAGACAATAAACCATGGATAATTGTGAATATTTATTTTTATCAAAATTAAAAATGAACAGACAATAAACCATGGATAATTGTAAATATCTTTTTTTTTAATCCAAAAAAAAATGAACAGACAATAAACCATGGATATTATTGTGAAACACGAATATTTGTGAATAGTTATTTCATTTCATGTTATGATTTATATAGGTCAGTAGATTAAAGAGGATGAAACGCAAGACAAAATGTTCCACCATAATGCTATGCACATCTTGTCACAAACTTCATCTTGTTTCTAGGAGCGACATTTGAACGGGTGTGACTTCACATCCTAAGTGCCTGTAATAACGCATGATGTGTCGATTTGACAGCGATTGTATGACATGATGTGAATAGAATTGAACACCGGAAAAAGATCTCACAAAAGGATAGAAGGGTGAAAGGAAATGTATATAGGTCGCGTTGATGCTTAAAGATGTGTTTGATTCATAAAGACCCATCAGTCATGAAGTGTTCATCAAAATAAAATCTATGAATCTATAACATGCGAAATGTATACCGCTTCTCAAATTTTATCTAAAGAAATAAGAATGACATTGATTATGTGTCTTGCTGCTTCCTGAATGGTCTAGAATATGCATCTTCGAAATAAACCTATTTCATAATTATGTTTTCTAGTTATTTTTCTCTTTCTCCAGATAGAAACAGTTAATATAGTGTAATTTAGTTGCTTTCTCTTGAAGAACGTAGTTCTATACAGAAATGACTTCAAAGACATCATTCACATGTCACTCTTTTACTTTTAAATCGTCAGCCGAGAGTCACTTGCATGAGCTAATTGTAAAGAAAGCTTCACTGGTTAAAAAAAAAGCTGTTGTGGAATAACTGACATCCTTTATCACTATACGAGTAGTCCTGTCAATCATTTTGGAAGAGGCCAATTAAGATGTTTACGTTACAAAACTCATGGTGATGTAAACGCATCAATTTCAACAGTCTCCGTTCGTTTGTTCGTTTGTCTGTTGTTTGTTTGTGTCTTGTTTGTTGCTTGCTTGTTTATGTAGATTCGTCTCTATGTCGATCTGTATATTCGTCTGGTAGCCAGTTGATTTTTTGTTATCATGCTTTGAGTTTAAAAGAGGTATGAAAAAATGAAGAAGTATATCTGTAATGACTTGTGTTGTTCCGCAACCTCATGACGGACTTGAGAGCCCATAGGCCCACCACGTCGTTACGTCACATTCAACTTCCAGTGCCATAACGCGTATAACCATGGATCTGAATTTAACGTCGGACTGTAAAATTTGATCTTTGTCTTTACTTTGTTTTGTGCATGAACCCGAACACAAAATAAACATCGACAACTTGTAACCGACACCTGAAAAAATAAAAACGATGGTCGTACCTTCACATAATTATTAAATCAAAACTTACATTTACCCTACATCGTTTCGTGAAGAAATTATATCGGCATGAATAAAGATCATATACATGCATACACAAACACACCTACACATACACACATACACACACATATACCCACCACACAAACACACACATACATACATACATACATACATACATACATACATACACACATACATACATACACACCACTCACACATACATACACACACCACACCACACACAGACACACAAACACACATGCCCACGCACGCACACAGACACACAAACACACAGACACAAACACATGCAGACACACACACTGACACACACACACACACACACACCACGCACACACACATACACACATACACACATACACACACAAACACATGCACACAAACACACCTACACACACACGAACACAATGCAAATTAACATTACATACACACACAAACACATGCACACAAACACACCTACACACACACGAACACAATGCAAATTAACATTACGTTCTTGAAAGAAGCCGACTGGTACGGTACTAATCACAATTAAATATTCAAGTAGGTTACTGTCCTCATACAACCCCGGGAATAAAGGGGCTGTATCTCGTAATGCAAGTGTCTTCAATCCGGTTCGCCGAAATGCATTATAATGTCGCAGTGAAAGATAAATGGGTCATACAACAGTAAAAGCGTAACTTTCCATCACGCTTACTCAATGATAAAGAAACTCGTTCATGCGGCGACTCTCCGTGGGTAATGTTATATTTCTTAACGAGTTTCTTCTTCGAGTTAATGCGCAGAATTCGGATACTGATATGGTCATGCATCTCCACGATATCCCAGCGACCGGGAAATCAAGACATTTATATTTCAGCCATGAATGCCCGTCCATCCAGAACTGATCATGGCCAACGGATGGATGACTCTGGACGTCCATGGCATAAAATATTCTGATGTTATTCTCAGAAATCAGTCAAGTACAGTAGTCTAAGCAGGTTATACCTATAGATACATGTACTAGGTTAAACCTTGGATTAACATATAAAAGGCTATTTATCGATATTGGACCGATCGAAGATAAACCGAATGCATGCATTTTATGACCTTTTAGACGAATAAAAGCAAATTACAATAAATTAAAAAACTTTTATTTCACACATCTTTTTTAACATAAAAGTTACGGCAAATTTCGCACCAGTCGCATTTTTACGTTTTTGGCCAGTTCGCAAATGTGACCATTTCCACATCCCCTCCTAATTAAAATAATAAGAGGATTTACTGTTTTTCGAAAAATTCGCCCCCCCCCCCCATTGTTTTTGCTATTTGGCAGGATAGGAAAGTGTTTTTATTTGGCAGCAAAATGGGCAAAGTTTTTTCGTCCAATCACCCCTCTCCGCGCGCTTGCTGTTGAATTAGGGAAAGAAATGTTTTTGGGGGCCAGGCAAAAAATATTTTCGTTCCCTTGCAACCCTACCCCCTCCACTGCTTGCTGTTCGTCTGGGCAAATTATTTTTTGGGGCCGGCATTTTTTTTTCCGACGATTTTCGATCCCCTAAACTTTACAGCTGGCGCCGCTCGCTGCACTCCCCCCCCCCATTAAAACTGGTCTCGTGGCGGCTGTATATACACTCATGCCCTCATAATTATGGAAATTTCAGAAACATTTGAAGTTGCCATTTTTCGGTGAACGGTACATCTGAGATTAATATTTGCTCACCCCAGGTGAAACAATTATAATCTAAGACTTTCTGGAATGTTGAGCATTTTGTAGCGTCCGACTCGATACTAAAACCTGTGTTTATAAATGGCGGTATTGTTGTTGTTGTTGAGTCACGTGGTGGTTACGCGCGTTATTAGACTGGTAACATACAATTCTGATGTTAATTTAATGATAAGTGACATTAGATACAAAACTATCAGTTTTCGGGGTTGTTTTTTTAAATTACTTTAATTTAATAATTGTTTTCATGATTTTCGTGGATTTTAAAAAGAATAAATATGTAATTGTTATTGCGCTCAAACGTATTTTAGTTTTTAATATAGTCATCTCAGGAAATCCCAAAATTGCTTCACATACTGCGTTTTTGTGAAATAAACATTTGTCTTGAAAATTTTGGACGATATGAGCATGAGTGTACAGTGCACGTACATTAATTGCTTTCAAATAATGTTGTCGTAACATATGGATTGTAGGGTATGCTTTGGAGACATTGATCCTGGACAGACACTTTGCTGCATTCAAATACACTCATTGATGATAAGTCACCGTTACCAAGAAAGAAAGTGTGAACGTATCCCTGAAATAAAAATCACCCCCAAATGTTGTTTCGTAATTCCGGATTTATTCTTTTTTACATGAAAATATTTTCAGTATGTAGCAGTGAATGGATAATACAGCAACCCCACACTTCATTCAAATTACACCAAATTATCATTTGCAAAGTAAAACCGTGTTTTTCGTATATTTTTTGTAGGGAAACAACCGGCAATATGCTTTCCTAGTAAGTCGTAGTAAAGTCAGAATTGCTTTTAACGGATTATGTTACCTTATAATTTATTCCAAAGTAGATGGAAAGCTGGTATTAGCAAAGAGATTTGAATACAGAATTGTGTCGCCTCCGAGAGTGAATTTTCCCTCCTTGCTTGTTAGCCTTACACATTGATGATTGTTTACTCTTTAGAAAATAATTTCTCTGTCATTATTCAGCCGCTACGATATATCGTGCGTAACGACATGGAAACTCCTGACCCTATTTTTACTAGCATGAATATTTTATCAAAAACATGTCGCCTAAAAGGTATATCATGAAGCTACTAACGACGTACTCCTATACTCATAATTGCAATACAACTAGCTGCCATTCATGCATAAAGGTATGGTCAGTATGATCATACCCCGTAACGTCGTAAACCGTGAAAAGGCGAGTGGAAGAGCGACCATAATCAGCATTATCTTGTAACGGGATAGGGGTTTTTCAGCATCACGATAAATTTCAATGTGTACGTTTGCCTGGATTCAGGCTAGTAGATGTTTGTCTCGCCCGTACAATTTCCGAAAGCTATTACTATTGATTGAATCTTACGGCGGGACTAACAAATCGGAGTGCCACTTTCCTCTGAATTTCAAGTATTGTTTTCTTGTATCTTATACATGCAGCCGTCGTGGAGTGCTCACCCAGGAGACACTGTAAAAACATACAAAAACGATCGTTTCCTTCGAAGGATATTTTTTCTCTCTCCTTCTTTAATCTCCACTGGGGGTTTCGAATGTATTCGGTTATTGTAAGGCAAGATGGTGCTCTATTTTAAGCCATAAGTGGCCGACAGGGTGTCATCACAACACTTCGACTGAAGGTAGTTGACCCACGAGCGATGATTGGGTGGACTACATGACCAGCAAGTGAGAGATGAACAAAGACTTGATGACGATTAATTTCTTATTCGTTATCTAATTCGTAAGAGTGTTAACCAAACGGCCACTTAGCTGAAGCCGTTTCATTGACATTGCTGTCTATGTTGTCTGACTTTATGGTGCAGTATAGGCCTACTGAGACCGGGAGGTGGTTTGATTGTTTTCCATAATACATGATTTCTCTCAGCAAACTGAAAAAGTGAGGATATCACACATCTGGTATTGCATATACATTATACATAATTATTATAACTGTCATATAACGTCAACACGTTGAGCGCTGAAGTATTATTATCATTTCTTGTGTTATACTGGACAGATAATTAAATTGAATAATGCCGTTTGGTAATAAAAACATGTATAGACCTCATGATATTATAGTTATAAAATGGTTTTAAGAATGTAGCCAATCAGACGCTCTGAAATGAGTCACGTGTGCGCTCCTTAGTTGCCCGCTAACATCTACGGAGTGCAAATTGTGCGCAACGAAAAGTCATAACTGGACTGCGTGTAATCTTATGCAGCGTAGATTACCGCCAAGTTTGCCAGTTTGTCGGTTTTAACGTCAAAAACACCAAATTTGGCGTTTTTATACCGTTGTGGCATTGAAGAATTTTCGTAGTGCCCGACAAACAGCTTTTCGGCAATGGCATAGGCCTACCTAAATTTTCTGAGGATTTTCAGAAATATAGGTGCCACAAGGGTCCAAAAGCAGCGTTGCATAATTATGTACTTAACGTGCAAAATCTGGTCCGCGGCACTCAAATTTTCGGCTACGGCAGAGGTTTCAAATGTGTTATGCTATGCTGCCCATAAAATGCATCAAATGCGAATTTGGCAGGGTTTTTATGAATTTGGCATGTGATTTGGCGTTTTGAGAATCGGAAAACCTGGCAATCCTGATTACGGCCGCACTAGTTACGTAAGTGCGGCGAGCAAAATTAAACGGCACACTCGGGGGCACAATCAGATCGAGGCCAAGACTTAATTCCAGTTCCAGCTACACTGTATACATAGGGTAGGTAAGTAGACCTACTACGCATGCGTTGTGTAGCCTACTAACCGACTGTCTAGGCATTGCCGAGTGGTTGGGCAGGACTAGGCCGTACGTAGACAGTGTATGCACAGCTGCTGCGGCATCACGCGCGTATACGACTACGAGTAGATCTAGATCTAAACGTTAGATCTAGTCGCACTAAGTCTAACGTTGTCGTTGATAGAGGCGGCTGGTCATGCTAGCTTAATGGCCATTAACTCACATAAAATTACAGTAAGCCTAGTTCGAAAAACAAATAATGCACATGTTTAAGTTCGTGACGTTAGCGGCGACGCTGCGCATCTCGGGTAATAAAAACGAAGTAGTTTTGTATGCGCGATTGTAAATACCCACAAGTGCGATGCGCCGCCGTTAACGGACTCACACATGTGCATTATTTGCATACTATTATCATTATTATATTGCTTTGTCATCATTTCGGATGACAGGGACTAGAAAAGCGAACTTAATCGCTGTTACCCTCAGGCATCCAGTCCCGGGTAGTTTTTGCATGTGGATATGTGACCACAACACCGGGTTTTCACCCTTCTCTTTTCGATGAAGTGCATGGCTTATTTTACGTGCTGAGGTGTTTCTGTCTCAACATGGGACCTCCGGCTTTACGTCCTATCCGAGGGACGGGGTAATGTAATAAAGTGCCTTACCCAAGGACACAACACAAGCGCCATGGCCCGGTGCGGACTCGAACCACGGAGCTCTAGGTTGAGAAACCGAAGCCTTATCCACTAAGCCATGACGCCTCCCCGAATAATTAAATTAAATAGATAATTAAGTTGAATAATGCCGCTTTGTAATATAAACATGTATAGACATCATAATATTATACTGCTGTACCCAGATTATGATCAGATAGAATTACAGTTTTAGTTTTACCGTCTGTTAAACCAGGAAGAGGGACACAGTGGTATAATGTTGAAAATGTTTTTAAAAACGTTATTCTTGTTGCCGTCTTTGATATTAAACGTTTGAAGACACTATATAACATTGTGGGAGACCCATTTAAAACTTGTCAAACTTTGCTATCTGACATATTTGACGGTGTTTGAATAGACAAATAAACACGCTAGAACACAAAAGTTCAGACAGTTATGCTGTCACTGGTAAAATATGTACATACAAAAATGGGCACATGAATTATTCTATAGGCTGATAGAAAAATCTACAACACAGCAGTCTATGGGGAAAAACTCGAATGGTCTCTCAATGATTTTTACTCTTTTAAAGCACTGAATGATCATTTTGAACTGTAATTTTTTCAGGGCTGCAGTTTTAGACTTGATCAAAGATACTACTAGCATTATTTAGAATGAAAACATTGTTATACAGTGCCTTTCATAAAACTCTTGTTAAATATTGAACGCCAATATAGAATAAAGAATATACAAACAATGGTATTTTGCAAAGGCTCAGTATTTCAAAGAAAAACCTTAGAATTTTGGTTGACAGTTGTTGTTGTTTTTTCTACTATCAGCAAATACTTTCATAAAAATAATTTGATCCCTGTAGATGATGGAGAAACATCGAATAATACGAGTAAGTGGGAAAATCACTTGTTTTTTTACCACCAACTACAATCCGACCAACTCGAGTGCTATCTTGTTGACTACCTGAAATTCCACATGCACAAGGCTATATGACATTGACATCGGTCTTATGCCCATATCTTAACGTTGTTTCATCTTTATGCCACTGAATGAATTTAATAAAATTATCGCCCCTTGTGACAAAAAGGTAACACAGGATAAATACCAGTCTGCTGACAAGACTGACCCAAGGTTGATTAAATAAGATCGTTGGTTATTGAATGATCCTGAAAAACAGAAGTGCACAAGGCTTCGTGGCCTTTGACCTTTCAACTTCGAAATTTATTGGATCCATTGAGTTGTATATAGTTTCATAAATGTACATTCTTGACTAAAGTTTGAGTCAATTCAGATCAGTGGTTCTTACGTTGTCTCGGTAACCCTCTCACCTACCCACCCACCAGCATCATTATACTTTAACGGCGTCGCCTTTCCAACCATCAGAGTGAGAACTTGGAACAAACGCCATTAATGTTGTGGGTGAGGTAACCTTTTCAAAAATATCGATTTTTGTCCAAACTGTATGTAAGACGTTTTCTTTAAACTAAAATTGGAAAATTTACATTCTGTTATTGTTCTCATGTCAACACGCGGGCTCTGGTTGGTGATTATTAGTCACGTTTCGATAGAAATGACACGCCGGGATCAATAACTACATGGGAGAACATACGAATCCAGAGTATGCTTTGCTTTTACTGGCAGTTCGAATTACTCCATGTTCAACATACGTAGAGTACAATGGCGATAGGTTAAATCGTGGCCACGCATACCCAGATCTTGGTCCCTTTATTTGCCAATAACATGTTCACATTTCACACCTTCGCACGATATCATGGTTTTGCGTGATGATATGTTAATACTGGAGGTGATAACTTAATGCGCGAGCATGCACGATGCGGGGGTTAGATGAAGTAAATGTTAAATCGTTTATATTGCTCAAGTACTTTGTTGTTGAAGTAAGAAAGAGAACAACAACAACACAACTCAAATTCATCAGAACAACCTTTTTCATTGAGTGTGACATTTTGTGGGTTCATCCATATAACCCTGTGTTCAAAATTGGTACATTACACATATCGATTATCAGTTTCAATACGAACGCAACGTAATCGATCTTATGTAAGACATCGATGTAAACATCTGTCAGGAAACATTTTGAAAATGTAGCTAAACACGCATAGCAAAAGTAAGTCTTGACAAACTACAGCTGCACCTTATTAGTCATGCTGGATTTCTCATTGATCAGTTTCAGCACGATTAAAGATAACACAGCTAACTGAAAGCAATTTAATCAACGTGACAGAATTTTGTTTTTGACTGACAGAATTGATTGAATTTTTTTCTCTACAAATGGACATAGTAATAATATTTTTTTATTTACCCTGGGTATCCACTTCAGTCAAATAGGCCGTTCTCCCAGCGGGCCCTGCATAACATAAATGTTATTTACCCTTCTCTATTCTAGAATTCCTAGCGCCTGGCGAGAAAGAAGAAAGTACCATTTTTAAAAGTCTTTGGTATGACCTGGGCGGGTTTCGAACCCGCGACCTTCCGGACGTGAGGGGACGCTCCAACCACTAGGCCATCACACCGGTAATTTCCTTCTCGGTTCATAAAATATTAAATTCTGAATGTATTTTAAATCTTTGTTGCAAAAAGGTAAGGTAGATACACATGACGTATTACAGTCACATCAGAACTGAAGAGTTAAGTATTGCTTTTGATGTATCCACTAATGTATGTACAAACCCAATTATGGATACCGTACTTACCACCCCATTTTTTATTTAAAAAAAATATATATATAATCTAACTCCTGTAGGCAATATCTACTCATTGAAGATCAATTAACTCTCTATCAATGTAAATAACGTGGATACTGTACACTTCAGGTGAAATGTATCTATTACAATGAACGTCCCCTTATCATTTGTATGGTTTACAGATTGTTAGCAAACTCGGAGAAGCGAATAATATAGCATATACGCTGCCCAACAAATGATAAAGAAACCATGCAAGTCCTATTTCTCAAACTTGTCAAACATTGCTATCTGAAATATCTAACAGTTTTTGAATGGACAAATAAACACACTATAACACTATTAAGATATCTACACATAAAAATCGACACATGAATTATTGTAAGCTGACGAAAATCCTGCAATTCAGCAGTTTTTAGGGGAAAACTGGAATGGATTGTTTATGATTTTTACTTATCATTGATCATTTTGAACTGCAATTTTCCAAGGCTTCATTTATAGACCTTATCAGAAACACTTGTGGCAAAGGAGAATCATGAAGCTCACATTTTTTTTCTTCAAACCGGAACCATTGTTATACGACGGTACATAGTTTAATTAAATGTGAAGAGGGATATTTTTTCCTATTGTGTTTCAGAAAGACCTTTGTAATAAATCAATGCCCTGAAATTCACACCAAAAAAATGCTTCCATTTTTACGAAATTAATTTTTAAAACGTCAATGAAAAAAATATCGAGGTGCGCTGACCGGTTTACCCAAAGAAATGTTCATAAAGATATCTCCTCAAA
This sequence comes from Eucidaris tribuloides, assembly GCA_001188425.1. Lineage (NCBI taxonomy): Eukaryota > Metazoa > Echinodermata > Echinoidea > Cidaroida > Cidaridae > Eucidaris > Eucidaris tribuloides. The sequence goes on from JZLH01S0250148.1 coordinate 92,249, forward strand.
GTGTTTCCTGATCATTTAAAAATCAAAATTATGTCACTCTAAGCTATTTTCGGCAGGTTTGATGTTATTTTCTGACGTTTAGCGTGATAATTCGATAATTTTTGAATTATTGATGGAATTATTTTATCTGATGGACTAAAACTATAATATGGCTTTAACCTTTAATGGTAATCTATCTACAATGTATCACCTTATTGATCTGTGAGACATGTGAACGCAGACAAACCCATCCGTCTAATCATAACGTAGGATCGTATGGCTAATTAATTAGTACATAGTGGTTATCACATAACCTATAACATTTTGTGTTCCGCTTCACTGAAAACTATTTTTGCGATGTCAGTGTCATTTACAGTTTAATTTTGATCTGTAATCAGGGGGTCCATATGGTTCCATTTCCAATGTACTTTGTTCAACAGAGCACGCCATCCTACATGTATCCACATGTCCAGACGTATACGTATCATTAACATTAATCATCTGCATACCGTCTTCATTACAGATAACATGTATAATAGGGTCATTCCACAGAGTTGGACAACAGAATGTGACATTTTCTTAACAAGCCTTGTGTTTCTTTCATAACGCATATTCATTTGTGACATCCTGTCTGGATATAGTTGGTGCTCTTATGGAGTATACATGTACCACAAACAAGTTGTTCAAGGACATATTTTAAAAATGACAAAACAATGATTTGGACAAACAGGAAATGATTTTTTTTTTTAATTTACAAAACAATGTTTTGGACAAACAGGAAACGATTTAAGGTTATATGCGCAACCTAACATTTTGAGTTACATCGGCACATCCATAACATAATCATACTACAATAACTTATTGGGAATACATTTCTCTTACAACACCTGCATGGTTACCATAAGTTAGGGCAGCAATTCAGCAAAACATATAATCTCAATGAAGGACTGCCGTATTGGATGTAACGATTTCCACAGAATGTCACACAGAGTGGTTTCTGCATTACGTCCGAAACATCACTAGAAACCCATGAAGCTGGCCTACCCTGATCAGTCTTTGTTGCACTGAAGTAATGGCGGACCCTACAGTAACCAGACAATATAATATAGAGAGAGATCTTGACTGGTGTGAATATAAATTAGACGTTTCGGATGTAACTAGGAAATCGCTTCCGGTTACATCCGAAACCTATCGGGTTTTTTTTTACAAATATTTGGGAAATGCATCCATGAACAATCTTTGTATCTCAGATTTTTATACTGATGGTACTTCAGATAAATCAAGCAATAATGTATTTGGAAACAGTATTTCAAAGTAGTTTAACAATTACAAAGAAAAATGAAAATATACCCCAAGTGTTGTCCAACTCTGTGGAATGAACCAATTATAGAATTTTCTATACATATTCACACCATCCTTTTAGCACCTTTTTCACATAATATTAGATAATGACGATTTTGGGGTTTTTTTACGTTCACACAAGATAATTTATATTTCATGCATAGGCCTATGCAGATTCCCTTTTCTAGTGTCTCAGATGTATTCATATCTGGAATCATGCCACATGTTCGGACTTAACATAAAAAATATTGTTTAATGTACACACAATAGTCATCTCATTTGTGATATTTTTATGCACGTATTTTACAGACTCATTTATTCTAAACTAATATACAGTTAGGTTTAAATACATACTTAAAATAGACACAGTTAAAATATTGAACAAACTTATCCTGTACCTATGTCCCTGTAATAAAGTTAGTTTGTGAGAATACACATGCCCCGGTACGCGTGTGTGTAGGTGTTAATGGGACTTTGTGTATGTGTGTGTTTGTATGGTCGAGTAGGTGTGTCTCTCTGTCGTAATTCTTTTAACATCATCCTCAGTGCTTAATTCTCATACCCCGTGCCTCATGATAAATTTCCATTCTTTCGACTTAACGTATTATTTTCAAACCAAAGGTAATGAGCCAAGAACACGGCCGCAA
>JZLH01S0250148.1:103226-116904 GCA_001188425.1 Eucidaris tribuloides
AATTAACACATTCGCGCTTGAATACCTCAAACATCACGCTATTCTCGAGTGTCAGGAACTAGGTCAGAAACAGGCGTTCACTAGCTTTCTTTTAGACCTTGTGGATTGTGCCCCTACTTCGCGTGAAACATGGTCGTACTATAATAATGTTTCCTGTTGATGAAAAAGCATGAAGACTATGTATCATCTTGTAATTCGAGCGTGACATCAAGATTGAATTTCAACATGTTTATATGATTTGCTCCTGGCTTATGAATAATTTAAGATCACCACTTTCAGTATTGTTGTCAGTTCAGATCCAACATTTCTTCAGTTGCCATGTTTATAACAGTTACCATATATTTATGTCTTCAAAAATCCACTGTGCATGTCCAATATGCCAGTTTTGCAAGCCATATTTTTAACATGTCGTAACGATTACTTTATTCAAAAAACGAGTGACGCTTTGTAATCCCTTTTCCTTAACCACCATCCACTAGTATTCTGTATAATTAGGTGATATTATTACCTAGATATTATTTGTGTATTATAATTCTTTTATTTGTTTTTAATTTGTATTACAGTGCTAAGTTTGTATTCGACTTATCACTCCAGTTAGGCCCTTTAGCCGCGGCCGTCTTAATTTGCGGGCCTGTGATTTTATAAAGAATAAACTGAAACTGAAACTGAAATCTGCTGTATTATATGGTGTCGTTAACTGTGGTAGAAAGTCGTCATCGTAATAGTGGCTACGAATAGTAAGTGACATTAGTAGTCGTCATGCAGTGTCTAGTAGTTCGTCATGCGTATTAGTAGTAGTAGTAGTAGTGTCGTAGTAGAGTAAGTAGTAGTAGTAGTATAGTAGTAGTAGTAGATAGTCGTATAGTCAGTGTAGTAGTGTATGTTAGTCGTTAGTGTAGTAGTCGTTAGTAGTAGTACTATTGTAGTCGTGAGTAGTATGTAGTCGTAGTAGTAGTAGTAGTAGTTAGTAGTAAGTTTAGTAGAATAGAAGTAGTAGTAGTCGTATAGTCAGTAGTAGATCTAGTAGAAGTAGAAGTAAAGATAAAGTAGTAGTAGTAGTCAGTAGTAGACAGTAAGTCTGATCGCATCCTCAGTAGTAAGTAGTAGTCGTAGTTCTATAGTAGTAGGAGTAGTGTAGTAGTAATAGTCGTAGTAGTAGTAGTAGTCATGGCGCAAATGCACGAGAATTCTAATTCATTGGGGGATACACAATAGGGTTGCCCCCCCCCCCCCCAACACCACACACACACAACATTCAATAGAATTCCCGCGTGGAGTTCGTACCATGCTCGGTAGTAACTCCCGCAGTTGCGGCGCGCATATATTGCTCGCTCTTCCATCTGTTTCCAGTAGCAAAAATGCTGAAATAACTATATGAATTTCAGGCTACAAAATTAATAATAGATCGGCTCTCCCGACTCATGATGACACTCTACCATGCCTCCCTGGAACGTTCACAGACCATGACCCATTATAATAATTCGGAGAAGAATTGTTTTCACAAACTGATCTTTACGATTTATTTCAGTGAGGAATTCCAAATTACTGAAGGTAAGGCAACAGTATAGGCAGCCATTAATGATTAAACACCGGTTTGTATAAGGATATTCGCATTGCTTTTGGCCCGTTTACGACGCTCCGAAGAGGCCCTTCTCATCACTCTCGCACTGCATCTCTAAATGTAGGAGGCGGACCTCGTGGCTGCCTCAAAGAAGTTCAGTTTTACTCTGATCGAGTCCCTATGCATCATCCTTCACATAGACACAAGGCCTTAATCACACCACTCACCTGTCTTTAGAGGTGCGCTATCGCGTTGACTGGTTCGCATCATCTTCATTAGCTTCTGTTGCGCGTCTCACGCTCACTCTCTCTCCTGCTGGACTGCCTGTTGCTAATTAAAATTTCACCTCGTCAGAGCGTTCTTGCCATTTAACACTACAGAGACTTGTCAAATCATTTTTGACTTATACCATTTACTGGACGTAAGGAACTGAATGCTAATGGATGGTTATTTGCGTGCTCCTAGAAAGGAGTGGATGGATAAAGCGTTAAAACTGGGGACATCATCCTGTTCATTATAATTCTCTGATTAATTCCCCCTAATTCACCCATCGATCATGAAGGGCCTCTTTCCGCCCAATCTATGCTAACAGAGTGGATAATTTACCGTTGGAGACGAATATTGATTCCATTATAACACATTCACATAGACACCAGCCCAGAGATATCTCTTATTTGTTTCCGCATCGAGTTTTAATACTCCCCCTATCATAATTCCAGAAAGTGAAGTCCGATCTGAAATCCTTCGGCCCTACCATAATTTAATTTAATTTTGCGATAGCTGGCCATGCGTGGATTCGGATTTTCTATATTAGACACACAAAGACTCGCCATTGATATGTATTGGGCCAAAATCTATGGACACTCAAATTATACTCCACAAATGTTTGCCTTAGCAATTTTCTGAGCATATGCTCTTCACTGGACATCTCACATTATCACACTACTCCGCACCTGCCCTTCCCTTGTTAGCGCTCTTATCCCTCTCCTTTCCTCTACACCCACTCAGGCAAGTTCGATGAGCGATTCAACAGCCACAATTAACAAATAGGCATCAAGAAGGGGGAGGCGTAGAGAAGCAGAGAGGAGGAAGACAGAAAAAACGAAAAAAGGAGAAAAAGAAGAGGAGGAGGGGTAAGAGAAGAAGAGAGCATAGCAAGAAGAAAGAAAGAAAAAGAAGAGAGAAGAGCGCAGTAAGAAGTAAAAGGCAAGCAGCCAAGTGACAGTAACGCGCCCGAACAGCTTTATCACGTGCGTACAAGAAAAGAAAGCAAGAAGAGGAGGAGGGAGGGGAAAGAGAAAAGTGCCGGTAACAGTAAGCACAACGCAAGCTCGTTAACGTAGATAGTGTGAAGCCCAAAGCGTAAGCCCAGCTACCCAAAAGAAGAAAGACAGCACATTGTTTATACAGATTCTATAACCACGAATCAATTAGTGATGTCCCATGTGATATGATAAGAAGAAAAGAGAAGACAAGAAGTAATTAAGATGACATGATGATTGATGATAGATGAGTTTGATGATTGATGATGGATGATGATGATGATGTTATTGAATGATGAAGAAAACGAGGGGAGCCGACAGAAGGGGAGGTTGGTGCGTGCTGGTGGGTGGTGGTGTGGGTGTGGTGTGTGTGTGGTGTGTGTGTGACATGTGTGATGTGGGCTGTGTGTGTGTTGTGTTAAGCAGTGGTTTGCCTAGGTAATGGAGGTGGAGTGAGAAAGAGAAAGGACGATAACACGATGATGAGATGATGAATATGAATGATGATGATGATGATGATGAATGATATTGATGATGATTGTGACGCGACAATGATGGTTAATACTTCCAGTATAATTTGTATTACTGTATTGCTGCTTATTTAAAGTTATTAATTACTATTATTATTAAATTAATTATATTATTATTATTCATATTATATTATATTATTAATCATTATTCATTATCTATTATATTATTATTATTATTATTATTAATTCGTATTCATCTTCATTTATTCTTAATCCTACGCCATCTATACGACATTCTCAGCTCAGCTTCTATTATTATTATTATTATTAATTATTATCCATCATCAATCATACATCATCATCATTCCATCATCCGTCTCTATTACATCAATTATATTCGATTTCGCATTCACGACTTACATTTTGCCCCTACATGCATTCTACTTTCTCCGTCCTCCATATACCACTCGATGCAGATTCCTGTTCAAATCTACCATCCGTTAGAACCATACCATTAGACAACGCGCAACGGAGCTGCAGTAATGTTTGAGGTATCACAAATTTGCCTAAGTGACAGTAAAATCAATCCAATACAGTTTTTAAGTAAAGCTATGTTACACATTTTAATTTCTTCTCTGCTTCATTGCGATATCAGAAGGATCATTTCCTCTCGGCTTCACTCTCTCTTCATCCATTCATTCAACTTCAAAGCCAGCCATCCTATATTTCTGAGTAAATTGAGGCATTACTCAATTCACTAATTGAATTCACGTACACACGCATGACAATGCTACCCTCACATCTATACTAAAATAACGCGATCATCCGCTGCGAAGGAAATTCTGAAATTAAGATGGTAACCAGTAATTATGCCGAAAACTCAAATCGATCCGACAGTGATAATAAAACGATTCTTGTTATACAGCACACAGATCGTGCACGTTAGTCACTTTGCGATTTACGCACTCATTCTTTTCCCGCGAATACCATTTTCTTTGTTGGCAACTTACATCTGCTCTCAAATAACAAGGATAATTATCTCTCTGATTGCTATTATCCTCGCCTCATACCAATTGGCAAAGCTTTAACAACGAGCTTCTTCCTTCAACGCATGAAATGAAGGACGACGAAAGCATATGCTTATGCGTCCTTTCCACTTTTGATTTAATCACCCGTGCCGCACCTCTCTCCGGCAGCGCGCGCCTTGTGATTACTATGCGGCCCCCTCTGTACTACCAGACCGCCGCCTGTCACTAGTCTCATTTCGATACTGAAAATCGGTGAGGCATGTACTGCAGTTTTTTTTTGTTGCTTTTTCAATATTAACAGAGAGTGATCATGTTTAAGACATTCTCTTACCAATTTAGACTTCGTTATTGGGCAAGATATTAACTGATTTCAAGAATATATCAGCAGGACCGATATGCGATGCATTTGTCGATGATGGTTGCGAGAACCACATTTAACTCGAATAATCTGGTTTAAACATTGTCCTCAAGTTTATCACAGCACATTAAAGCAAGCACTATAAATCAATTATTGATGTAGAACGTTATAAATACATGTGTAATTTCCTATTTTCCACATATAACATTCAGATCAATAATTCCACTTGACGAACAGCTGCCCGGTTATCATATTCTGACAATAATATAAAATGATACACGCAAGCATGTGCAAAATGGTGTGCTATCCGTATTAAATCTAGCGGCCTACCAATTCCTATGTCCCGACAAAGGATATGTGGTTAATTTCATTTCAGACATCGTCCTCGATTTTTTGACAAATTTGAAATTCTACCACTTTTGCAGCCATTTTTTATCTTAAAATTTATCAATTTACAAGTTTGTGAGCATAAATTTACCCCTACTTTATAGAACTTCCGATAATCATTTGCCAACACCAAAGCACACTTGCACGCAGAAAGCCCTATTGTAGCAAGTCATCAAAAGTCGTCCTTCTATTGCTAAAAAAAATGTCTCAACTCTCACTCCCAAAATGTACAAACATTTTTCACCTGTACTGAAACCAAGGAAGTAAAAGAAGATAAATAAATGGCATAATCAAGCATCAAGATATTGTTATAGTTTTAACTTTGGCTGGAAGAATCGCGTAAAAAAAACTTCAGGCATAAGTTAATTAGGAGACGGGTTACAATAACGTCATGTTTGTTTGTTTGTTTGTTTGTTTGTTTGTTTGCTTGTTTGTTTGTTTGTTTGAGTACACAGAAGTGCTGCCCAGCAATACATTAAATGATGAGATTGTGAATAAGTGTGGTAAATTGAAAACCAGGTCTATTGGCACCATTCATTCCTGAATCCTGTAAATATGATAATAAAATGATCATAGTATATGATTAAATAATGTATTTCTATGTTTTACGATAGCGCTAATTGTACCATAACATAAATATCTCTTTTCATTAATTTACCCCCTTCCACAGGGCTCTTTGTTCATCAAAAGACATGTATAATAACAGACAAAACAAATGTAATGATAGTTATTAATTGTATAAACAAATTTGTCAAAAACAAAATCACAACCATAAATGGTTTCCTCGTATTGATGTACAGAATTCGTATTTATATTGATATGTACATGAACCTAATGTAATACACTTACGTGTGAATACATTCAAACATATCGTTTGTGAGGCGACAAAGCCCTGTATCTCAAAAATGTTAAAATGTTGGGGAGCGCCTCAAGCATGGTTTCCCATTACAGCATCGAATGAGGTAAATCTAATTATCACAAATTTTAGTCAAGAGGTTCCTTCACCCCGCACCGATATTAGTAATATGAATCTAGATAATTACAAGATGTAATACTCCATAAATGTATAATAACGCGTCTTACAAACATTAACATGTTTTATTAATTTAGTCACATATTATATAGAATCAGAAAAAGGAGATCAGAAAATCACATGTCTATGCCAGATGGTCAAAAAAATGCATTTTTGATGCTGTTACATTCGTATATTTTTTCTGCGGAAATAGACTCATGATTATTGGACCGCAGAAGTGATTAATTTTCCCGTTTCCACGTGAATTGCTCTACTCTGTCAGCAGGTTTACCACGGTACCTCACGATCACTTACCTGCAGTCAGCCCTCATAATCATTCATTTGCTGGTTTTACGTGAAAGGGATTCATCAAGTAAACTGTCGGTGTAACAATTCTTTGGGGAAGACGTCATGTTTATACACTGGGATAAAGAATGCTTTTGAAGATCGATTGGGTACTTTGAGTGGCTCGGTATATTTAAATGTTGAAAAAAGGTAGCTGGTTATCCGAAATGCCAGAGTCATTTTAATCCGTTGGAGACTAAGTACGAGTTAATTCGTGTTGGGGTCTATCGAAAATGTGTGTTTTAATGAAATCATATCGTCTTCCATAGGTTTATATCGTCTTCCATAGGTTAATTTCCAGACATGAAATACTGAAAGATAGCTTGACTTTAAGTTTAAATACTTCGCCAGGAAATGCAATTAAAGCGATTTTACAATCGGCGATTTCACTTCCTATACATGTACGTCTTTACAAGCAAAACTACTATACATATGAAAAATCAACCAAACAATGAGACCAATCGTGTATAGTTAACCAAGTTACTATAATTATAATATTCAACTATAAATTTACAATTCATACCATTAACGCACAAAGAAATTTGCGAGCGATTGTGAAACTATAAGACGCCATTTCCTAATACCCTTCTAAATTGCAGTTTTGAAACAACTTTCATTCTAAACAGAAAGGAAATAATGGAACAATATAAGCAATTTCAGCAATAAGTGCAAATCACGCTTTTATGTAGACTGATGTTAACACGGAGGAGCACCATAAACATGTTGAATGTCCGTTAATTTTCAAATTAACAGGTACGGAGTCTTGGGCGGCAGGGTAATATTTCATCCCGTACGTGTTCCGGGAAGAGGATTGACAGTTATTTATAGTTGTAGTCGCTACATGTTTCTCGGTTGTTTAGACTATTCGTGTGTTTGCGAAGACTATGAGCTTAAGAATTCTAGTGGTTTGAGATGAACAAAATGTCTTGGATCGAAAGATTAGGGGATTGCAGAAGATTAGGGTTCGGTCTCACTGTCCCGGACGGAAAAGTAATGAGATATTTACGTCATATGATGCGTCAAGTTATTTCGTTACTTCAACCTGAACGTGATGGATGAAGGAAGCATAATATACATATAATGTATAATATGCATATTGTTGAATTTAGAAATGAATCGGTAAATTATGCAGTGCATAATGTACGTCCCTGCTGCAAGTGTTCATCTCTGGAATTGCACGTAAATGGTCTATTACACACAATTTTTCAAGTTTCAAAAATAAAAACAAAAACAAATAAAAGCTTTCATTCTAATTGTATGAAATTGTTATATGAATCCGCCCCTTTCCTTATCTGCTTATAAAGTGTTTTGATTCTTTCATTTTAAGTATTATTTTGGAGAAGAGGTATTTTTCATGTTAAATTGAATAGAAAAGTCTAATTCGCTTAGGCAATATCATACTGATTTTTAATGTTCATTCGAGCAGTAATGGATAGCTCAACCCTGTATACACACTTACAGAGGGATGGAGGGACCAAACTTATTCCAACCTCAAAACTGATTTTTAAAAAATGAACGTTGTGAGTACAAAATATTAGAAACAAACAAGGATCACTAAAAGATTTCAATCAGCTCAGCAAAAGTTTTTATATAAACTTGATGTTCACGAAACAGTGTCAGAGTCAGGATGTTCAAATCATAAACAGATACAGAAGTATATATAGAAAGATGAATAGATAGATTTCTGAACCGTTTAGTTCATGTTCAAAAAACAGTATAAACCGTCTGAGTATAAAAAAGACACATTCTGACACTTACACGAAATATACAAGTCCGGAACACCACCTTTAAGTAAACAAAAAACAGAACAAATAAACTGAATCAAGCTTCATGTGACTTTATGAGAGTTCATTTTCTTTCCAGTCGCTTGACCAATTATGTGTCGGTACACGTCCCTCCTCGAGATCATTATTCCACTTACAGCCCGCAGCGGTACATTATTTTGTAACGACGTATGTCACGGGACATTCTCGTCGAATCTTTCCAGTTTGCACCACGCTAATCCAGTTTCTATGGAAAGTGGTATGCCGAGGTGCTGTTGTCAAGGCAACGGTCTTAATATTATTACATGAAAGAAATTTGAATACGAATACAAGCAGTGATCAGTATACCGTCGCCTTCAGCAGAGAAATATATTTCCTACACACTTGTGTTATTGTTATATGGACATTGTATGCTTATGTCTGCAGCTTTGTTTTATCATGTTTAGTACGTTTGTCTGTGGTGTAAGTGTGTACATGTAGGATCCTCACACCTGGTAGACTCCATGCTCAGTCGTATGGGTAAATACCAGAGTCTTCTCCCTGTTACATGTATCCTATCAATGTAATTGGTACTAATGTTACATGTATAGTATAAGTTCCAGTGTTACCAAATCGATCGACGAAGCACTGATGCACTGCATGGTATTAGAGTTGGATGCTGGAAGAGTTTTGGATAAACGTAAAGATCTGGGAGAAATTTGGATGAATATTTTGGTTTTCGGTAGTTTGGAGAATCTACTATTTGGGAATATTCAAATCTTGGGGTTTCCCCCACCAGACTTTATTCAGAAGAAGAGAAAGGTGAATGAAGAAGAGGAAAAGAAGAAAAAAAGGAGGGAGGAGGAGAGAAGAAGAAGATATGATAATAATATCCATAAGGATAATTGATAATGTAATGATACAATAAATATAACAACAACATTAATAATAATAGCTATAATAATAATAGTAGTAGTAATAACAATAACAAGTAGTAGTAGTAATAATAATATAGCAATAAAACACTGATAATAATAAATAATACAACTACTAATAATAATCAACTAATAGTGGTGGTAGTAGTAATAGTATAGTCGTAGTAGTAGTCGTAGTATAAGTAGTAGTAGTAGTATAGTAGTAGTAGTAGTGTAGTAGTATAGTAGTAGTAGTAAGTAGAGAGTAGTAGTAGTAGTCGTAGTAGTAAGTAGTAGTAGTATAAAGTCGCTAGTTCGTAGTATCAGTATAGTAGCGTAGTAGTCAGAGCGCCTCGATCCATGTTTTCGGATTGGGGGGGGCCAAATTATGATACAGAATTTTTGCACGCAAAGCGCACAATAAAAATTTGACAATTTTTGTAATCTTTAAATGTAATTGATATTGCCATGTTAAATGGTGTTTATGAGTGCTTTCCAAATGCTTTTATATAACCATATATTTGCATTGGCATAATAATAAATTTTTCAAGTTTTCAACATTATTGGGATTGGGGCAAATCGATATGTTTCCCCCCCCCATATTTTGCATTGGGAGGGGCGATCGGCCCCCCCCCCCCAAGATCGACGTCCTCTGCGTAGTATTCGTTGTAGTAGTGCGTAAGGTCGTAGAAGTCGTATAGTAGTGCGAGTAGTGGTAGTAGTAGTCGTAGTAGTGCGTAAGACGTAGTATAGTCGTAAGTAGTCGTAGTTTAATATTAAAACACGAAGGAAAATTACAAAGAAGAACATCTCCATTAAATTGGAAATGCTGATAGAGCAGAAACGTAGCCCGAATGACGTTAGGCGTACATGGCATTTCGCCTTAGTGCATGATAAATGTTTTCCATTCATTCTGTTGTCTGGGCATATATGCCAAGCATATACATTTCCAATACATTTTTACAATTTATGAATCCCAGAAGTGAAACATTTGAAAACATGAAATGTTGTAAACATATACCCTAATAAATTTACATGGTTGCAGAACCTGCATTAACCTATTGTGAAAAGCATATTACCGCGCAAACTAATTGAAATGTATTCCCCCGTAGACGATAACACAAATGCAAATAAGCACAAATGTTTTTGTGCATAATTTCCCAAGTTGGCATACATTCTCAGGGGTGGATAAATTATTTTCTAATCATAAACATGAAGAAATGCGAATGCACTAGATCGCGTTATATTCCTTTTTAACTCTTACTTGCCAAAAGTTGAAAAAACTGGAAAACATACGCGCCATAACATAGGCGCTACATACATATCCAATGAAACTGTAGTTTGGCTGGCACGTTAACAGTACTAACATGTTGGGTTGTCATGTTTTCTTTGACGTGTTTTGTGGTTATAAAGATTGTGACCATGTTAATTTGGCTCTGCAATTTTTGTTTGAGAAACCCAATTAATATTTGAGCACGGTGTTCTAGCAACCAAAAGATATGTCACCTATATTTTGAACACTCAAGCCTTTATCCTTTACCTGCTCTTCAGTTTTTTGTGATATCGTTGTATGAAAATAATCGATTGAATGCAGGAGCGTCGATCCATTTTCTTCTGGATGGGGGAAAAAGTAGAAAACTTCTAAGATATTTAACGCTTCGCGCACAAAAATGTGAAAATGTTGTTGTAGGATGTTATAATTGTGTATGTTTAGTTGATAGTTTTTATCTTATTGTTTTTGTTTTTGTAGTCCTGTGCAATTACTTTTTAAACGTATCGTTGCATTGCTTTTAATAACTGTTTTCAAGTGTCAAAATCAATGAGGGAAATTGATCTCCCCCTCCCCCATATGTTCAGCGGTGGCTACTGCCCCTCCCACCAGGAATCGACCGCGCCCCTGATTGTTTCAAATTCAGAAATTAATGACTTGATTGAATTTTCATTACAAACTAATGGAGCTTGGAATTGATATATTCCACCAATCAATTAGAGTGACTAACATTGATGTCGCGGCAATAAGTCGCATCTTTATGATCCCTGTGACCATGATGTTGCTGCGTAGAAAAAATTTCTTCAATTGTTTTCAAGAAAATGAAGATGTGGTATGGCAAATTGTAACAATTAGATTAAAAAAAATCAAATTGGTAACGCACTATTATCTAACTACTATTTGCTTGTAGCCGACAGGTTTAGATATGTTGTTTGATTTTTCGCTTGTGTCACATGTTCAAAAGTAATGTAAATTTCTCCCATGGTTTTCGTGTGTCTTTTCCCTTCCGGGTTTTAGACATGAACATGCTTCGTTCACGTGTATGGGACTTACAGTACAGACGGCAGAAAGCCAAGTACAACGTTTAAGGCAAATTCATAGATACAAATCTTCACGCGCTAATCTCACTTTCGCTTCTATTTTTAGGGTGGAGCTTTCTATGTGTAATAAAGAAAGATGCTGTGGCTTAAGTTTTGACGCAATGTGAGATAAAGAGTTATTTACCGAAGAGAAATGCAAAAAATTATTGTCAGATACCAATTCTGCACACGGAGGTCTCATCGCAAGGCACAAGTAAACGGTAAAACAATGAAGAAAGCATTCACTGTCGATACTGCTGTTGATCTATGCTACCCGTTGGGTGAAGAGCCACATTATTTCGAATGGTCATTTACAAATGAACACTTTGTCTATGATATTGATAATCAACTGATCATCCGATCTCGACTTCCTCCTATTCATGATGGTATAATTCCAGGCTTTAAAAAAAAAAACCCTCACGGGAAAATACTTATTTATTCATGTAGTATATTTGTATATCCTTCCGACAATTCATTGCTTACGCTATAAGTTGCAGATATATGAAATGATATTTATTTGACATGTAAATAAGACTTTCTCGTGAGTGTTCAAAATAATTTTGGTTTGTACCAGCTGAAATCCTCCTGCCTCCGCAATTTAATTATAACTCTGTAACGTATCATCAGAATAGAGCTCTAATGGACAATTGCCATTACTGTTTGGTGGCAATATTGCGACTAGTTGGCGAGTTAAGAGTTAATGAAGACGATGGAATTGAAAGAGTGGCGTATAGCAAACATGTGAGGGTAAAACGTTTCGCTCTCGAAAAAAAAACGTTCCAACCGCTTCCAGATTTTGCTTAGTATGCAGACTATCATTCTAAACGCAAAAGCATCATAGCTTATAAGTAATTACGTAGTTTTATTCTTCTGCGTGCGTAACGCTCTATTAAATCAATGCTCGTGTCATCTGCATGACACGCATTTGGCGATTTAAAGCAGCGTAACATTAATATAATGAACCCATCAGCAGACATCTGGTTCACCCGGGTGAAAGTGCAGCGGTGCTACACGAACAGAAGTTCCGTCTTTATCTTTGTAATAGCCAGTTAATCGCCGACAGCACCTGAATAGACCAATCGTGCCTCATGCGAATCACAACACTAATCAGTCCCATTTCATTGCCGCTGGAAGTTTTCTCCTATGCAGGCAGGCTCGACGTCATTGCGCGCTGCAATTTTATACTGTGTGGTCACCAGAACAGAAATATCGCAACTAGTCCGGTTATACAAATGAAAAAGACATGGCAATCATAGGATTAAAAATAGAAGCTCTTCACTGTGTTAGTTCATTAAAGTGTCAGTAGTATTCTAAACTGAAACGTTTTCACAATGTGTAATATTTGCCTGAAAATATGTTATTGAGTTCATGTTATAGTTACATCTGGACAAGAAGCACTGTACTAAGCTAGCGCCAAAAGTGTTCCCTTTTTCTCTCTTGTCTCTTGTGAATATTCACAATGTTCCCGCTGTGATTTGTAAGGGCACTGGTGAAAGTAGTGTGTTAATATAGTTAAAATTGTTTACATTTCGCATGTTGATAGTACAACATAGTTTCGAAATACTTATTTTGTTCATAGCTTACTAAAGTGGGTCCAAGGTAAAGTGGGTACAAGACCATCAAGGTCACATAAAGCAAAATACGAATCATAAAGATATCTCCATTAATATTAAAAATAATATAATATTTCGACTTTCTCGCTTTTCGTTTAAGGAATTTGACGCCTGAATTGTATATGAGGTAACTTTTAGATTTTGTTTTTTTACATTTTTATTATTACCTTCCGTGTTTGTGCTTGTTTATATCATGATTCAGTGTCTAACGCAGACTTTTTGAGACTTTTGAGAGGGTCAGAAAAGACGTGCCCATACTGTAATACTCTTATGATTTGTGCAACAGCCTAAACAGAGAAAATGGCCACCTGTATTTTGTTGTTCATATAAGAATTATGATCTTAATGGCGATTGTGATGGGCCACGTTAAAACGCTACAGGGACAATGTCTGCATATCACACGATATCGGTAAGAATACCATAGTCAAACACATAACCATGATGATAACCTTACTTAATTGCGTTGTCAACACTTATAAAAATGCATATTTATACGCACCACGCCGCATGCGAAAATGTATCAGATGTTTTTAAAAGGTCGAAAAGTGAGGTACTGTCATTTAACGAGAGTCATTTCAAATCGCAAAGGTTACCGAACATTACAGTAGAAATGATTGGCCCATATGTTTTTTCTGAA
>JZLH01S0250148.1:116929-136584 GCA_001188425.1 Eucidaris tribuloides
TGGAGATCATTATTCCACTTACAGCCCGCAGCGGTACATTATTTTGTAACGACGTATGTCACGCGGACATTCTTCGTCGAATCTTTCCAGTTTGCACACGCGAATCCAGTTTCTATGGAGTGCGTATGCCGAGTGCTGCGTTGTCAAGGCAACGGTCTTAATATTATTACATGAAAGAAATTTGAATACGAAATACAAGCAGTGATCAGTATACCGTCGCCTTCAGCAGAGAAATATATTTCCTACACACTTTGTGTTATTGTTATATGGACATTGTATGCTTATGTCTGCAGCTTTGTTTTTTTTATCATGTTTAGTACGTTTGTCTGTGGTGTAAGTGTGTACATGTAGGATCCTCACACCTGGTAGACTCCATGCTCAGTCGTATGGGCAAATACCAGAGTCTTCTCCCTGTTACATGTATCCTATCAATGTAATTGGTACTAATGTTACATGTATAGTACTACTGGCCAAAATCAATTAGCCACCCGACTGAAAACCAATATTTTCTTCTTTTTACATGCAGAAACAGGGAAATATGTTTGTATGTGTATTCTTTCTTGTCCTAGCTGTGATACTTATCAACCTACAAACACATCTAGATGACCTACTGTCAGAAAACTCTTCACCATTTTCGGAATTCTACCTAACAATGGGGAGCAGTGAAAATATGGAAATATTACACCAAACATGTGACACCTTTAGAGTAAAAAAAATGAGACTCCAGTAAGAAAGGCTTTATTTTTGGTAAAGATAAGTGATGTAGAGTACTCCTGGCCACTCCTTAACACCAATGTATTCCGTTACAGCACAGTTGAGGGCAACCAGTTTCAGGTACTGTCTATTCCATAACATCATAGCGAACTGGGATAATTGAGAGAGAATTTCGGTAGGTTACATGTCCAAAATATCTTCAGTTTATCAAAAAGTTGTCAATATACAATCTTTATTTTTTACACAATATTTCAAGCAAAAAATGTCACAATATCTAGGAGGTTTGAATGTCACAATTTCATTTTTGTCCTACAAAACAACATGGCTCTGAGGAAAGGGATGGGTTCAGAAGACAAAATGAGGGCCGTCGTGCTTTATGAAGAAGGGTATAGCATGAACAAAATCGTTAAGAGATTGCACTTTAGTCAATAGAACTACCCAGGAGTTGATAAAAAAGCAGAAGGAGACAGGTACAACGGAGAACAGGTCATGAAAAGAAAGGAGGAATATGACAACACCCAGACAAGACAAAGTCATAATCAAAGAATCACTTAAAAACAGGTGTAGACCTTGAAGCCAATGGCAAGAGAACTAAAAGCAGATTTCTATATAGCCCTAAGTTCAAGAACAGTTAGCAGAAGGCTTGAACAGGGCGGTCTAAACTACTGCAGAGCGAAGAAGAAACTCTTCTAACTGCTGCAGCATAAAGAGAGCATTTGCTGTGGGTATCAGGAATCAAGATCAGGAACCAGGACAAGGTTCTCTTCAGTGACGAACGCATATATTGCCTGGTTATTGACAAACCAATCACCGTTAGCAGGAGAAAGGGTGAAGAATACATTCCTGAATGTTTGAATCCCACTGTGAAGCATGGAGGTGGGGGTATCATGGTCCGGGGATGCTTTGCTAAAGGTGGTGTGGGACGGCTGCACAAGATGGATGGTACTCTCGACGGGGTGCACTACATAAACATCCTAAAATACTATGCTCCACCATCTCTGAAGCACTTGTTTGAGGATAGAGAAGCAATATTCCAGCAAGACAATGCCCCGTGTCATACGGCTAAGGCTGTGCAGAAATGGGCAAGAGAGAACCACCTTGAATTTCTACCATGGCCCGGACACAGTCCTGACATGAACCCCATTGAGAACGAATGTGACTTCATCGGGAGGAAAATTGAACAAGATATATTCAGGACTATTGTAAAACTACAAAAAAAGAATTGGACAAGAATAAAAGCTCATACAAACTGAATGTATAAAGAAAATGTTTGACAGCATGCCAACACATGTAAATGCCATAATTAAGGCAAGAGGTGGAGCAACGAAGTATAGACTCTAAAATGACACATTACATTGCTATTTCAAGTGAAATAAGTCATTTCAAATATATTTAGTTTCCATATGATCACTTCATATCATTATACAAAGTTTTAGCTGTATTTCTATGGAAAAAAGGTGAAAAGGATCATTTTCAGGAGGTGGATAATTAATTATGGCCAGTAGTGTAAGTTCCAGTGTTACCAAATCGATCGACGAAGCACTGATGCACTGCATGGTATTAGAGTTGGATGCTGGAAGAGTTTTGGATAAACGTAAAGATCTGGGAGAAATTTGGATGAATATTTCGGTTTCGGTAGTTTGGAGAATTCTACTATTTGGGATTCAATCTAGGGGCTTTCCCCCACCAGACTTATATACAGAAGAAGGAGAAGGTGATGAAGAAGAGGAAAAAGAAGAAAAAAAGGAGGAGGAGGAGGAGAAGAAGAAGAATGATAATAATAATCATAAGGATAATGATAATAGTAATGATAACAATAATAATAACAACAACATTAATAATAATAGCTATAATAATAATAGTAGTAGTAATAACAATAACAATAGTAGTAGTAATAATAATAATAGCAATAAAACACTGATAATAATAATAATACAACTACTAATAATAATCAACTATAGTGGTGGTAGTAGTAATAGTAGTAGTCGTAGTAGTAGTCGTAGTATAAGTAGTAGTAGTAGTAATAGTAGTAGTAGTAGTAGTAGTAGTAGTAGTGTAGTAGTAGAAGTAGTAGTAGTAGTCGTAGTAGTAGTACGTAGTAGTATAAAGTAGTAGTCGTAGTAGTCATAGTAGCAGGGGCCGTCGATCCATGTTTCGGATTGGGGGGGGCCAAATTATGATACAGAATTTTGCACGCAAAGCGCACAAAAAAATTGACAATTTTGTATCTTTAATAGTATTGATATGCCATGTTAAATGGTTTTATAGTGCTTTCCAATGCTTTTATATACATATATTTGCATTGCATATAATAAATTTTTCAAGTTTTCAACATTATTGGGGATTGGGGGCAAATCGATATGTTCCCCCCCCCAATATTTTCATTGGGGGGCGATCGCCCCCCCCCCCCCAAGATCGACGCCTCTGCGTAGTATTCGTTGTAGTAGTCGTAGTCGTAGAAGTCGTATAGTAGTCGTAGTAGTGGTAGTAGTAGTCGTAGTAGTCGTAGACGTAGTAGTAGTCGTAGTAGTCGTAGTTTAATATAAAACACAAGAAAATTACAAAGAAGACATTCTCCATTAAATTGGAAAATGCTGATAGAGCAGAAACGTACCAATGACGTTAGCGTACATGCATTTTCCTTAGTGCATGATAAATGTTTTCCATTCATTCTGTTTGCCTGGCATATTATGCAAGCAATACATTTCCAATACATTTTTACAATTTATGAATCCCAGAAGTGAACATTTGAAACATGATGTTGTAAACATATACCCTAATAAAATTTACATGGTTGCAGAACCTGCATTAACCTATTGTGAAAAGCAATTACCGCAAACTATTGAAATGTATTCCCCGTAGGACGATAACACAAATGCAATAAGCACAATGTTTTGTGCAATTTCCAGTTTGCATACATTTCTCAGGGGTGGATAAATCATTTTCTATCATAAACATGAAAAATGCGAATCACCTAGATCGCTTATATTTCCTTTTTAACTCTTAACTTGCCAAAGTTGAAAAAAACTAAAACTACGCCATACATAGGCCCTACATACAATATCCATGAAACTGTAGTTTGGCTGGCACGTTAACAGTACTACATGTATGGTTGTCATGTTTTCTTTGACGTGTTTTGGGTATAAAGATTGTACCATGTTAATTTGGCTCCAATTTTGTTGAGAAACCCAATTATATGTTGACACGGTGTTCTTGCAACCAAAGAATGTCACCATATTTTGAACACTCAATCCTTTATCCTTTACCCTGCCTCTCAGTTTTTGTGATATCTTGTATGAAATAATCGATTGAATGCAGGAGCGTCGATCCATTTTCTTGGATTGGGGGAAAAAGTAGGAAAACATGTCTAAGATATTTAACGCTTCGCGCACAAAATGTTGAAAATGTTGTTGTAGATGTTAAAAATTGTGTATGTTTAGTTGATAGTTTATCTTAATTGTTTTTGTTTTTTGTAGTGCCTTGGCATTACTTTTTAAACGTATCCTTGCATTGCTTTTAATAACTTTTTCAAGTGGTCAAAATCAATGAGGGAAATTGATCTTCCCCCTCCCCCATATTTTCACGGTGGGCTACTGCCCCCCTCCCACCAGGATCGACGCCCCTGATTGTTTCATTCAGAAATTAATGACTTGATTGAATTTTCAATTTACAACTAATTGGAGCTTGATTGATTATTCCAGCCAAACAATTAGATGACTAACATTGATGTCGCGGCAATAAGTCGCATTCTTTGATCCCTGTGACCATGATGTTGCTGCGTAGAATAAAATTTCTTCAATTGTTTTCAAGAAAATGAAATGTTGGTATGCAATTGGTAAACAATTAGAAAAAAAAAGTCAATTGCGTACCACTATTATCTAACTACTTTTGCTTGATACCGACAGGTTTAGAATGTTGTTTGGATTTTCGCATTGTGTCACATGTCAAAATGTAATGTAAATTTCTCCCATGGTTTCGTTGTCTTTTCCCTTCCGGGTTTTAGACATGAACATGCTTCGTTCACGTGTACGGACTTACAGTACAGCGCAGAACCAAGTACACGTTTAGGCAAATTCATAGATACAAATCTTTCACGCGCTAATCCTCACTTCTCCTTCTTATTTTTATGGGTGGAGCTTTCTATGTGTAAGAAAGAAGATGCTGTGCTTAAGTTTTGACCAATGTGAGATAAAGCAGTTATTTACCAAGATGAATCAAAAATTATTGTCAAGATACCAATTCTGCACACGGAGGTTCATGCGCAAGGCACAGTAACGGTAAAACAATGGAAGAAAGCATTCACTGTCGATACTCTGTTGATTATGCTACCCGTGGATGAAGAAGCCCATATTTGAATGGTCATTTTACAAATTGACACTTTGTCTATGATATTGAAATCACTGATCATCCGCTTCTCGACATTCCTCCTATACATGATGGTATAATTCCAGCTTTAAAAAAAAACCCTCCGGGAAAATACTTATTTTATCATGTAGTATATTTGTAATATCCTTACCGACATTCATTGCTTACCTATAAGTTGCATTATGAATGATATTTATTTACATGTAAAAAGACTTCTCGTGAGTTTCAAAATAATTTTGGTTGTACCAGCTGAAACATCCTCCTCCCCGCAATTTATTAACTCTTGACGTACCATCAGAATAGAGCTCTATGGACATTGCATCTACTGTTTGGTGCATATTTGCGACTTTGGCGAGTTAAGAGTTAATGACGATGGAATTGAAAGGATGGCGTAAGCAAATGTGAGGGTAAAACTTTCCTCTCGAAAAAAAAACGTTCCACGCTTCAGATTTTGCTTAGTATGCAACCTTCATTCTACGCAAAAGCATCATACTTATAAGTATTACGTAGTTTTATTCCTTCTGCGTGCTACGCTCTATTAAATACATGCCCGTGTATCTGCAGTGACCACGCATTTGGCGATTTAAAGCACGTAACATTAATATAATGAACCCATCAAGAGACATCTGGTTCACCCGGGTGAAAGTGCAAGCGGTGCTCACGAACAGAAGTTCCGTCTTTATCTTTGTTAATCCAGTTAACCCGACAGCCACCTGAATGCCAAATCGTGCCTCTGCGAATCACAACACTAATCAGTCCATTTTCTTGCCGCTGGCAAGTTTTCTCCGTATGAGGCAGCCGACCGTCATTGCGCGCGCAATTTATACTGTGTGGTCAAGCCAGACAGAAAATATGCCAAAACTAGTCGGTATAACAAATGTTAACATGGCAATCAATGGGATAAAAATCCGCTTCATGTGGTTAGTTTTCATTATAATGTTAGAGTATTCGAACGAAACGTTTTCTACAATTGTAATATTGCCTGAAATATTGTTTGGTCACTTGTTTTACATCTGGACAAGAAAGCACTACAAGCTACCCAAAGTGTGTCTTTTGTCTCTCTGTCTCTTGTGATATTTCACAATGTCTCCCCTGTATGATTTGTAGCACTGGTGAAAGTAGTGTGTAAATATATTAAAATTGTTACATTTCGCTGTTGATAGTACAAAATAGTTTCGAATAATTATTTTTGTCATACTTCAACTAAGTGGTCCAAGGTAAAGTGAGGTACAAGACATCAAGGTCATCATAAAGCAAACATACGAAATCATAAAGATATCCCATTTATTATTTTGAAAAAATCTGAAATATTATGTTTCTGATATTCCTTTCTCGCTTTTCGGTTTTAAGAATTTTGACCCTGAATTGTATATGAGGGTAACGTTTAGATTTGTTTTTACGATTTTTATTACTTACCTACCGTGTTTGTGCTTGGTTGGTATCATATTCAGTGTCTACGCAGACTTTGAGACTTTTGAGAGCAGAAATAGACGCACATCTTGTATACTCTTTGATTGTGCAACAGCCTAAACAAGAAAATGGCCACCTGTATTTTGTTGTTCATATAGATTATGATCTTAATGGCGATGTGATGGCCACGTTAAAACCTACAGGGACCAATGTCTGCAAATCAACGATTCGGTAAAATACCATATCAAACACATAACCATGATGATAACCTTACTTAATTGCGTTTTCAACCTTTCAAAAATGCATGTTTATACCACCACGCGCATGCGAAATGTATCAGATGTTTTTAAAAGGTCGAAAAGTGAGGTACTTCATTTAACGAGAGTCATTCAAATCGCAGTTACCGAACATTACAGTAGAAATATTGCCCATAGGGTTTTTTTCTGAAAGATATTTTGCAGTGCATGCACTTAAACATTACAGAATGCTTTGAAAGCCAGCTGAAAGTTCATGTTTCCAATTTCCGTCATTATTAAACGTTCAGTTAATTATGAACTTGAGTATACGATCGCGAACCAAAGCACGTAGAACCTACCGAGACTATTAAAGAGAATTAAATAACAGCAATCGTCTATGCCTTATAACGCAGCTAACACCGTAGTCACGTTAGGTATACACTTACCATTCAAGCACGGCAGGAACAGCTTTCATTTCGTTGCTTAAATTAAAGAAAAAATTCTTTGAAAGTGACCAAGCACAAGATTCCAGTCCTCTCAACCGTACTTGATTCAACACAAAAAAAGACTTACTTAAACAACAGAAATATACGTACGAATAAAGTTGCTATGAAAATTCAAGGCCGATAGACCGGTTGTGTTCTAGCTTGGAAGCATGTTTTAGAGTACACATGTCTTGCTCGAAAGTCATGAAGGTAAATTTAAGCCCGTTAATCTTCTTCATGAAGGAAATGTATCGAACATGTTTGACTGTAATTAAGGTGATGAGATGAATTTATTAATCGATAAAGGAATTATATTTCCAGCCTTTCAACGTTTGCAGTGCTCTGCAGATGTACTGTGGTGAAATAATTATCTAATATGAAATTCCTGAAGGTACGGCTCAAACCAGAAACCATGTGCAACGGTGTATGTCTGTATGTCACCCACACAATGACAAAAAAAAAACTATTAAAGATTTGGTTAGTAGTTATATACGATAATTTTAAAAGGGATTGTAATTTTCTTACTCCTTTTATTACAACGTTTGCTGGTTTATTTCTCTTCATTGCTGAATGAGAGGGGAATCTTTCTTTTCAGTCCAACGGCGTATACATACACGTAGCTGTTCTACAGGGACGACATAGGCTTTCTACGATGTATTTTCCATATCCAAAAGATACGGCAACTGAATTGTAATAAAATGCGGGAATTTACTCATATGTGCGTCAGCTTCGAAACAAATCTGACAAATTTCGTAAATTATACCTGGTAGCCTATCTTCAGTGCTCTACCTTGGGGCTGTTTCATTGCATTACTTCCATTATCGGGGTTCAATGGGATAAATGCCATTTAACTGAAGACAGAGTAAACATATCGCAGGATGATGATAAGTTCCACGCGTTTCTTTTCTGAATTTCAATTCGCATCTTTTATGTATAAGATTTCACTGAGATTGTATAAATATATACAAGTAAATAAGCAGGTGCATGTCGTGCATGTAGGATGACTGATCGGTTGAGAGATATAGAGATAACTAAGGATGGATAGACAAAAACACGGGAAATAGGCGGAAAGACAGTTGTGAACAATGCCTTTATGATTAAGTGTATGTTTTGATTGATTTGATTGATTTATTTGACATTTCCACAAATTACTCGTACAGTGCACAGAATCATAAGCACAAAAACATACAACTGTTCCGAGTAATAGCAGTTACATAATTAGACACAATTGATTACAGTTAAGATCAGAAAAAGTTTAATACTTAGAATCATTTCTGCAACAATTGATCTTAATGTTGGCGGACATTATGCGTATAGAAGAATTGTATAATTCTCTTTTTTCCCCCTCTCTTTTTCTTTGCTTTTTTGTAATGTTTTAAGTGTACTTTTGATATATTGAATAATGAATATGCTGGTGTTTTCTTTTTCTTGTTTGTTATGTCAACTGTAAAAATATGTTTTGATCTATTATGTGCATTTGTATGCGAATAAAGACGAATATGAAATTGAAATTGAAGCAATAGAAGACCAGCAGTGTCTTAACGACTTTATTTACATTGTGGATCAGGCCCCATTAAAAAAAATATAAAACTTTGTTATATGTTGCATTACACAAAACTTTAGGCATTTATGCTATCACTAACAAAAAAAAAATGTACAGGTAAATATTGGCACATGAATTGCGTCCATTGGACAAAATATTTTATAACACAACCGTCTCTCGGGGGAAACTAGACTGGTCGCTCATTGATTTTCACCTTTTAAAAGCTTCATTATAAGATTTTATCAGAGACATTATTGTAATGTTAAGGATCATATAGCTTAGATTTTTTTTTACTGGAAACATTGTAATGGGTGTCTGTAAATGGCAGACTTGAGGTTTAATCTTCTGCACTATTATTATACATGTAGTTCAGTCGCAGTATGTGCCACCATCGAACAACCGGGATATCTGCGATAACCTATATGTCAATTCGCATTGCAATTCTTCTTTCAGGAAAAGGAGAGCACAAAATAATATTCAAATTGTTTTCAGTGTAACGAATCACCAATTATATAGTCCAAGAGAGAGATAGATTACGTATTTATATTGGGATTTTATGTTACATGAAGCCTAATGTAATACACTTACTGTGAATAATTCAACACATATCGTTTGTGAGGCGACAAAGCCCTGTATGCTAAAAATGTTAAAATGTTGGGGAGCGCTCAAGCATGAGTTTCCCATTACCGCATCGAATAGGTAAATCTAATTATCACAAATTTTAGTCAAGAGGTTCCTTCACCCCGCACCGATTATTAGTAATATGAATCTAGATAATTACAGAGAATGTAATAACTCATAAATGTATAATAACGTCTTACAAACACTTAACAATGTTTTTACTTAATTTAGTCACATCATTATATACGAATCAGAAAAGGAAGATAGACAAGATCACATCTGTATGCCAGATGGTCCAAAAATGCATTTGTTGATGTTGTTACATTCGTATATTTTTTCTGCGGAATAGACTCATATTTTGGACCGCAGAAGTGATTAATTTTCCCGTTTCCGCACGTGAAATGCTCATCTGTCACGCAGGTTTACCACGGTAACTCACGATCCACTTACCTGGCAGTCAGCCACTCATAGTCTCATTATTTGTGGTCTTTACGTGAAAGGGATTCATCCAAGTAAACTGCTCGCGTGTCACAACTTCTTTGGGGAAGACGTCCCATGTTTTATACACTGGGATAAAGAATGCTTTTGAAGAATCGATTGGGTACTTTGAGTGGCCTCGGTAATATTTAAAACTGTTGAAAAAAGGCTAGCTTCCGGTTATCCGAAATGCCAGACGTCATTTAATCCGTTGGAGACTACAGTACGCAGTTAACTTCGTGCTTGGGGTCTATGCGAAAATGCTTGTTCTTAATGAAACATCATCGTCTTCCATAGTTTATAATCCGTCTTCATAGGTAATTTCCAGACAATGAAATACTCGAAAGATAGCAGTTGACTTTAAGTTTAAATACTTCGCCAGGAAATGCAATTACAATGCGATTTTAACAATCGGCCGCATTTCACTTCTATACCATGCTACCGTCTTTACAAGGCAAAACTACCATAACATATGGAAAAATCACCAAACAATGAGACCAACTCGTCGTATAGTTAACCAAGTTGAACTATAATTATCAATATTCAACTATAAATTTACCAATATCATACGAATTAACGCCACAAAGAAATTTGCCGAGCGATTGTGAAACTATAAGACGCCATTCCTCAATACCCTTCTAAATTGCAGTTTTGAAAACAACTTTCATTCTAAACAGAAAGGAAATAACGGAAGCATATAAGCAAATTTCAGCAATAAGTGCAAATCACGCTTTTATGCTAGACTGATGTTAACACGGAGGAGCACCATACATGTGATGTCCGTTACTTTTCAAATTAACAGTACGAGTCTTGGGCGGCCAGGGTAATATTTCATCCCGTACGTGTTCCGGTGAAAGACGGATTGACAGTTATTTAATCAGTTTCAGTCGCTACATGTTTCTTCGGTTGTTTACGACTATTCGTGTGTTGCGAAGACTCAGTGAGCCTTAAGAATTCTAGTGGTTTGAAGATGAACAAAATAGATCTTGGGATCGAACAGATTAGGGATTGCCAGACAGATTCAGGGTTCGGTCTCCCACTGTCGCGGAAGGAAAAGTAATGCAGATATTACTGAGCCGGTCCCCTCCCCGCCCCTTCCCCCATCCCACCCCCCCCACCTCCCTCCCCCCGTCCCCACCAGTAGACTGCGGTCGATGATTGATCCAAATTCATACAAGGTAAAACCCCTGAGTTCTTGACCAGCTCAATAATTATGACCGTAATATGCATAAACCGTCACATATGATGGCGTTTAAGTTTATTTAGTTACTTAACATGAAGCGTGATGGGTGAAGGAAGCATAATATAAATATAATGTAAAATATTCATATTGTTGAATTAGAAATGAATCGGTAAATTATGCAGTGGCATAAATGTACGTCCCTGCTGCAAGGTTCATCTTCTGGAAATTGCACGTAAAAATGGTCTATTACACACAATTTTCAAAGTTCAAAAATAAAAACAAAACACAAATAAAAGCTTTCATTCTAATTGTATGAAATTGTTATCATGAATCCGCACCCTTTCTTTTATCTGGGGCTTATAAAGGTTTTTGATTCTTTCATTTTAAGTATTATTTTGGAGAAGAGGTATTTTTCATGTTAAATTTGAAATAGAAAATCTAATTGTCGCTTAGGCAATATTCATACCTGATTTTATAATAGTTCAAATATCGAGCAGTAAATGGATAGCTCAAAGCCCTGTATACCACTTACAGAGGGGATGAAGGGACCAAACTTATTCGCAATCGCTCAAACTGATTTTTAAAAAATGAACGTTGTGAGTACAAAATATTAGAAAAACAAACAAGGATCACTTAAAGATTTCCATTCAGTCAGCAAAAGTTTTTATATAAAGCTTAGATGTTCACACGAAACAGTGTCAGAGTCAGGAATGTTCAAATCATAAAAGCAGATACAGAAGTATATATAGAAGATGAATAGATAGATTTCTGAACCGTTTAAGTTCATGTTCAAAAACAGTAATAAATTCGTTCTGAGTATAAAAAAGACACATTCTGACACTTACACGAAAATATAGCAAGTCCGGAACACCCACCTTAAGTAAAACAAAAAACAGAACAAATAAACTGTGAATCAAGCTCATGTGACTTTATGAGAGTTCATTTTCTTTCAAAGTCGCTTGACGCAATTATGGTGTCGGACCAACGTCCCTCCTGCGAGATCATTATTCCGCACTTACAGCCCGCAGCGGTACAATTATTTTGTAAGCGACGTATGTCACGTGGATTCTCGTCGAATCTTTCCAGTTTGCAACCCACGCGAATCCCAAGTTTCTATGGAAAGTGAGTCATGCCGAGGTGGCTGTTGTCCAAGGCAACGGTCTTAATATTATTACAATGAAAGAAATATTGAATACGAAATACAAGCCAGTGATCAGTAATACCGTCGCCTTCAGCAGAGAAATATACTTTCTACACACTTTGTGTTATTGTTATATGGCAACATTGTATGCTTATGTCTGCAGGGCCTTTGTTTTATCATGTTTAGTACGTTTTGTCTGTGGTGTAAGTGTGTACATGTAGGAATCCTCACACTGGTAGACTCCATGCTCAGTCCGTATGGGCAAATACCAGCAGTCTTCTCCCTGTTACATGTATCCTATCATGTAATTGGTACTAATGTTACGATGTATATACTACTGGCCAAACAATTTAGCCACCCGACTGAAAACCAATATTTTCTTCTTTTACATGCAGAAACAGGTAAATATGTTTGTATGTGTATTCCTTTCCTTGTCGCTAGCTGTGATACTTATCAAACCTACAAACACATCTAGATACCTACTGTCAGAAAACTCATTCAGCGCATTTTCGGAATTCTACCTCACAATGGGGGCAGTGAAAATAATGGAAATATACACCAAACATGTGACCCTTTAGAGTAAAACAAAAAATGAGACTCTCAGTAAGAAAAAGGCTTTATTTTTTGGTAAACGATAAGTGATGTAGAGTACTTCCTGGCCACTCTTAACACCAGTATTCGCGTTACAGCACTAGTTGAGGGCAGCCAGTTTTCAGGAACTGTCTATTCCATAACATCAATAGCGAACTGGATAATTGAGAGAGAATATTCGGTAGGTTTACATTGTCCAAATATCTTCAGTTTTATCAAAAAGTTGTCCATATAACAATCTTTATTTTTTACACAATATTTCAAGCAAAAATGTCACAATACTAGGAGGTTTGAATGTCACAATTTCATTTTTGTCCTACAAAACAAGCATGCTCTTGAGGAAAGGATGGTTCAGAAGACAAAATGAGGGCCGTCGTGCTTTATGAAGAAGGGTATAGCATGAAGCAAAATCGTTAAGAGATTGCACTTTAGTCAATTAGAACTACCCAGGAAGTTGATAAAAAGCCAGAAGGAGACAGGTAACAACGGAGGACAGGTCAGGAAAAGAAAAGGAGGAATCTGACAACACGCCAGACAGACAAAGTCATAATCAAAGATCACTTAGAAACAGGAGTAGACCTTGAAGCCAAAAGGGCAAGAGAATAAAAGCAGATTTCTATTATACCTAAGTCAAGAACAGTTTCGCAGAAGGCTTGAAAAAGGGCGGTCTAAAGTAACTGCAAGAGCGAAGGAAGAAACTCTTCCTAAGCTGCTGCAGCACGAGAGAGCTAATTTGCTGTGGGTATTCAGAATGCAGATCAGGAACCAGGACAAGGTTCTGCTTCAGTGACGAACGCATATATGGCCTGTTATTGACAAACCAATCACCGTTTAGCAGGAGAAGGGTGAAGAATACATTCCTTGAAATGTTTGAATCCCACTGTGAAGCAATGGAGGTGGGGTATCATGGTCCGGGATGCTTTCGGCTAAGGTGGTGTGGACCGCTGCAACAAGATGGATGGTACTTCGACGGGGTGCACTACATAAACATCCTAAATACTAAATGCTCCACCATCTCTGAAGCACTTGTTTAGGATAGAGACGCAATATTCCCAGCCAAGACAATGCCCCCGTGTCATAGCGGCTAAGGCTGTGCAGAAATGGGCAAGAGAGAACGGCACCTTGAATTTCTACCATGGCCCGGACACAGTCCTGAATGAACCCCATTGAGAACGAAATGTGACTTCAATCGGGAGGAAAATTGAAGCAAGATATATTCAGGACTATTGTAAAACTACAAAAAAAGAATTGGACAAGAATAAAACTCATACAAACTGGAATGTATAAAGAAAATGTTTGACAGCATGCCAACACATGTAAAATGCCTATAAATAAGGCAAAGAGGTGGAGCAACGAAGTATAGACTCTAAAATGACACATTACATTGGCTATTTCAAGTGAAATAAGTCATCCTTCAAATATATTTAGTTTTCATATGATTCACTTTCAATCATTATACAAAAGTTTTAAGCTGTATTTCCTATGGAAAAAAGGTGACAAGGATCATTTTCAGGAGGTGGATAATTAATTATGGCCAGTTAGTGTAAGTCGTGTACCAAATCGATCGACGAAGCCACGATGCCACTGCATGGGTATTAGAGTTTGGATGCTGGAGAGTTTTTGATAAACGTAAAGATTCTGGGAGAAATTGATGAATAATTTCGGTTCGGTAGTTTGGAAGAATCTAC
Organism: Eucidaris tribuloides; assembly: GCA_001188425.1. Classification (NCBI taxonomy): domain Eukaryota; kingdom Metazoa; phylum Echinodermata; class Echinoidea; order Cidaroida; family Cidaridae; genus Eucidaris; species Eucidaris tribuloides. The sequence continues at coordinate 131,384 of JZLH01S0250148.1, forward strand.
TATTTGGGAATTTTTTTCAAAATCTTAGGGGTTTCCCCCACCAGACTTTATTACAGAAGAAGAGAAAGGTGAATGAAGAAGAGGGAAAAAGAAGAAAAAAAGGAGGGAGGAGGAGAGAAGAAGAAGAATGATAATAATATCCATAAAGGATAATTGATAAGTAATGATACAATAAATATAACACAACATTAATAATAAATAGCTATAATAATAATAGTAGTAGTAATAACAATAAGCAATAGTAGTAGTAATAATAATAATAGCAATAAAACACATGATAATAATAATAATACAACTACTAATAATAATGCACATAGTGGTGGTAGTAGTAATAGTAAGTATCGTAGTAGTAGTCGTAGTTAAGTAGTAGTAGTAGTATAGTAGTAGTAGTAGTAGTAGTATAGTAGTCGTAGTAGTAGAAGTGTGTAGTAGTCGTCAGTAGTAGTCGTAGTAGTATAAAGTGCTAGTCGTAGTATCATAAGTAGCAGGGGCGTCGATCATGTTTTCGGATTGGGGGGGGGCCAAATTATGATACAGAATTTTGGGCACGGCAAAGCGCACAAAAAAATTGACAATTTTTGTATCTTTAATAGTTATTGATATTGCCAGTGTTAAATGGTTTTATAGTGCTTCTCCAAATGCTTTTATTATACATTATTTGCATTGGCATATCAAATAAATTTTTTCAAGTTTTCAACATTTATTTGGGATTGGGGGGCAAATCGATATGTTCCCCCGCCCCCCAATATTTTGCATTGGGGGCGATCGGCCCCCCCCCCCCAAGATCGGAGCGCCTCTGCGTAGTTATTCGTTGTATAGTCGTAGTCGTAGAAAGTTTCGTATAGTATCGTGTAGTGTGTAGTAATCGTAGTAGTCGCTAGACGTTTAGTAGTAGTCGTTAGTAGTCGTTAAGTTTAGATAATAACACATAGAGAAAATTACAAAGAAGAACATTCTGCCATTAAATTGGAAATGCCTGATAGAGCAGAACGTACCAATGACGTTAGCGTACATGGCATTTTCCTTAGTGCATGATAAATGTTATTCCATTCATTTCTGTGTGGTCTGGGCATATTATGCAAGCAATACATTCCAATACATTTTTACAATTTATGAATGCCCAGAAGTGAAGCATTTGAAAACATCGGATGTTGTAAACCATATACCCTAATAACAATTTACATGGTTGCCAGAACCTGCATTAACCTATTGTGAAAAGCAATTACCCGCAAACTATTGAAAATGTATTCCTCCGTAGGACGATACACACAAATGCAATAAGCACAAGTATGTTTGGTGCAATTTCCAGTTTGCCATACATTCTCTCAGGGGTGGATAAATCATTTTCTATCATAACATGGAAAAATGCGGAATGCACCTAGATCGCTTATATTTCCTTTTTAACTCTTACATTGCCAAAGTTGAAAAAACTGGAAAACTACGCCATACACTAGGCCCTACATACAATAATCCAATGAAACTGTAGTTTGGCTGGCACTGTTAACAGTACTAACATGTAATGTGGTTTGTCATGTTTTCTTGACGGTGTTTGTGTATAAGATTGTACCATGTTAATTGGCCTCCATTTTGTTGAGAAACCCAATTATAATGTTGACACGGTGTTCTTGCAACCAAAGAATGTCACATTTTTGAACCACTCAAGTCCTTATCCTTTACCCTGCTCTCAGTTTTTTGTGATATCGTTGTATGAAATTAATCGATTGAATGCAGGAGCGTCGATCATTTTTCTGGATTGGGGGAAAAAGGTTAGAAACACTGTCTAAGATATTTAACGCTATTCGCGCCACAAAATGTGAAAATGTCTGTTGTAGAATGTTAAAAATTGTGTATGTTTAGTTGATAGTTTTTAATCTTAATATGTTTTTGTTTTGTAGTGCCTTGGCATTACTTTTTAAACGTTCTTGCATGCTTTTAATAACTTTTTCAAGTTGTCAAATATCAATTTGAGGGAAATTGATCTTCCCCCTCCCCATATTGTTCCACGGTGGTCTACTGCCCCACTGCCCACCAGGAATCGACGCCCTGATTGTTTCATTCAGAAATTATATGACTTGATTGAATTTTCATTTACAACTAATTGGAGCTTGGAATTGATTATTCCAGCCTAAATCAATTAGATGACTAACATTGATGTCGCGGCATAAGTCGCATTCTTTGATCCCTGTGACCATGATGTTCCTGCGTAGAATAAAAATTTCTTCAATTGTTTTCAAGGAAAATGAAATGTTCGGTATGCATTGTAAACAATTAGAAAAAAAAAATCAATTGCGTACCACTATTATCTAACTACTTTTGCTGTTGTACGCGCACAAGGTTTAGATATGTTGTTTGGATTTTTGCATTGTGTCACATGTCAAAAGTAATGGTAAATTTCTCCCATGGTTTTCGTTAGTCTTTTCGCCTTCCGGCCGTTTTAGACACATGAACATCTTTCGTTCAACGTGTAGGACTTACAGTACAAGGCGCCAGAACCAAGTACACGTTTAAGGCAAATTCATAGATCAAATCTTTCACGCGCTAATCCTCACTTCTCCATTTCTTATTTTAATGGTGGAGCTCTTCTATGTGTAAAAAGAAGATGCTGTGCTTAAGTTTTTGGACAATGTGAGATAAAAGAGTTATTTACCGAAGAGAATCAAAAAATTATTGTCAAGATACCAATCTTGCAACGACGGATATCAGTGGCCAAGGCACGAGTAACGTAAAACAATGAGAAAGCATTCACAATGTCATACTCTGTTGATCTATGCGCCTACCCGGCTGGGATGAGAAGCCCATATTTCGAATGGTCCATTTTAGACAATGACACTTTGGTCTATTGATTTGAAATCAACTGATCATCCGCTCTCTCGACATTCCTTCCTATTCATTGATGGTATAATCTCCAGGCTTTAAAAAAAACAACCCTCCGGGAAAATATCTTTTATTTATATCATGTTAGTATATTTGTAATATCCTTCCGACAATTCATTGCCTGGTACGCTATCTAAGTTGGCAATTACTGAATGAATATTTATTTACATGTAAAAAGAGCTTCTCGTGAGTTTCAAAATAATTTTGGTTGTACCAGCTGAAACTCCTCCTGCTCCCGCAATTTAATTAAACTCTTGACGTCAATCAGAATTAGAGCTCTATGGACCAATTGCATCTTACTGTTTGGTGGCAATATTGCGACTGTTGGCAAGTTTAAGGATACGTTAATTAGACGATGGAACTTGAAAAGGATGCTAAGAACATGTGAGGGTAAAGACTTTCGCTCTCGAAAAGAAAAACACGTTCCACGACTTCAGATTTTCTTAGTTATGGCCAACCTTTCATTCTAACGCAAGCATCCGATACTTATAGTAATTACGTAGTTTTCATTTCCCTTCTGGTGCTACGCTCTATTTAAATACATCCGTGTATCTGGCAGTGACCACGGCATTTGGCGATTTAAAGCACGGCGTAACATAATATAATGAACCCATCAGAGACATTCTGGTTCACGCCGAGTGAAAAGTGCAGCGGTGCTACACGAACAGAAGTTCGTCTTTTATCTTTGTAATGCCAGTTAACGGCCGACAGCACCTGAATGCCAATCGTGCCCCTGCGAATCACAACACTAATCAGTCCATTTCTTCATTGCCGTGGCAAAGTTTCTCCTCTATGAGGCAGCTCGCACTGTCATTGCGCGCGCATTTATCTGCGTGTGGTCAAGCCAGAACAGAAAATGCCAAACTAGTCGGTATAAAGAAAATGTAACATGGCAATCAATGGGATATAAAAAATCCGAACTCTTGTCATGTGGTCAGTTTCATTAATGTTGTAGTGATTTAACTGAACGTTTTCACAATTGTCAACTAATTGCCTGATAATATTCTGTGAGTTTCTGAGTTAGCCTGTTTACATCCTGGAGCAAGAAAGGCACTTACGAACAGCTAGCGACAGTGTTCTTGCCGTCTGTCTCTCTGTGTGCAATCGCTCCTCTTGTGATATTCACATGTATCCCCTGTTGATTTGCCTAGCACTGTTGAAAGTAATGTTGGTTAATCTATTAAAATTGTTTACATTTTCGCTGTTCGATGTACTAACATAGTTTCGAAAATACTTATTTTTGCTGCTACTAATTATACGTTGGTCGCTAAGGTAAGTGTGGAGCACAGACTTCAAGGTCATCATAAGCAAAATTACGACAATCATAAAGATATCCCATTTAATAAAAAAATCTAGAATATTGATATTCGCTTTCTCGGCTTTTGGTTTTAAGAATTTTTGACGCTGAATTGTATATGAGGTAACGTTTAAGATTTTGTTTTTTTACGAATTTTTATTACATTAGCCTTACCGTGTTTGTGCTTGGTGTGTTATCATATTTCAGTGTCTAGCAGCGACTTTTTGAAGACTTTTGAGAGCAGAAATAGACGGCACCTACTGTATACTCTTTGATTGTGCAACAGCCTAAAACAAGAAAATGGCCACCTGTATTTTTGTTGTTCTATATAAAATTTATGATCTTAATGGCAGATTGTGATGGCCACGTTTAAAACGCTACAGGGAACCAATGTCTGCAATCACACGATTCGGTAAAATACCATATCAAACACATAACCATGGAATGATAACCTTACTAATTGCGTTTTCAACACTTCTCAAAAATGCTGATTTTATACCACCACGCGCATCGCGAAATGATATCAGATGTTTTTAAAAGGTCGCAAAAGTGATCGGTACTGTCATTTAACGAGGAGTCATTTCAAATATTACCGAAATTAAGCAGTAGAAATATTGCCCATAGTTTTTTTTTCTGAAAGATATTTTTTCATGTGCATGCACTTAAACATTACAGAATGCTTTTGGAAAGCCAGCTGAAAGTTCATGTTTCCAATTTCCGGTCATTATTAAACGTTCAGTTAATTATTGAACCATTGAGTATACGACTCCGCGAACCAAAGCACGTAGGAACCTACTCGAGACTATTAAACGGAAATTAAATAACAGCAAACTCGTCTATGGCCTTATAACGCAGCTATAGACCGTAAGTCACGTTACCGGTATACACTTACCATTCAAGCACGGCAGGAACGAGTTTCAATTTCCGTTGCTTAACATTAACAAAAAAATCTAAACGTGACCAAGGGACAAGTCTCGCAGTCTCGTCAACTCGTACTTGATTCAACAACAAAAAAGATTACTTAACAACA
>JZLH01S0250159.1:7703-21262 GCA_001188425.1 Eucidaris tribuloides
GATGAAATTCTGATAAAACCGAGGGTAAATAACTCCTAGCACAGTACGTTTGCGTTGTTCATTCAATTTCTTGAAATTTTGCATTTGGAATTATAGGTTGTAGAAAGTGCTATTTTCAGTTGAAGCGAATTTGGTAAGATTTTAATGACTCGTTTGGTGTTACCAAAAAATACATTGGGTTCTTACACCATCTGCGTTATTTCCGCTCGGTGCATGTACCTTTGAAGAGGCGCGGTACACAAGGTGACATGGACGCAGACACTTTGGGTGTCTTAGGTACCGTGAGAGATTTGACACATTAAATTTCCACCAAGTAGAAATTGCTCTGTAAGTCGGTTGTTCATACTAATTTGCAAGTTCAGGGATTAAATAAACTGAGATTCTCAAGGGTAAACAGTAACTTCTTCTTGATCTGCTAATATCGTATTCAATTGGTATGATAACTTGCGCCAGCAGTCCAGAGCACGGCGCAAGAATTTAGGCCCCTAATAATTAAACACGCCTGACAGACTTGACAGGGACCCGCTTGCATAGTTATGATTCTGTCCCCTTTTGACGGCCCACGCGTTTAAGTGCTTATTACACTAGATTGAGCAGCTTTTTATGCCATCCGTAACAAAGACACTGTGAAAGTCTTTAATTGATTGTGCCACATACTTGGACTGTTACTAGTGGGGATACAAATTCATGAGATAGATGAAACGTTGCATGTCTTAACTCTAAACACCAGGTTACCAAATTTTGTCGCGCCCGAGCGATCGGGATTTTGTACTTACTCTGTTGATTTAATATTGAACGCAAGATATTGTGAATCTAATGTTATGCAGATTAAAATGTTCGAAAAAATTCGGGAAACTGCAAACCAATCGAGAAAAGGATAGCTTGTCAGTTTGCACGTTCGACGAAAAAAATGGATCACATCAATCAGCCGATACGTTCATGTGAAACAGCTCAGACCAATGAGCATGCGTCTTGCGTTGCCTAGTCGTGGGGGCGGCCTAACTGACTCGCGATTTTCGTGTGTATTTTTTTTTTCGTCGAGGTTGAATGAAGGCTCTCAGAGAAACGTTAATATTAACCCCTTTCCGTGAATTATTTTTGATCTGAAACTTTCACAGGACATTAAGAGAGACTTAAGATGTTGATTTCAGTCAAAAAAATAATTTCGACAAATTTCTGACCTGTGTTTGCGACAATTTTGCATTAGTTTTCTCTTAACCGCCACTGCCCGACTTGTGCGCTCCATTTAGACGTGGACGGCGTCACAATTTACTTTCACTGTCGTTGCAATCTACTACAGGATTGATTTCGCGTTGTGTGTTGTTATTTTGGTAATCGTTGTGGTTGTTGGTGCGTGTTTTAAGTTTGGGGGTTTTTTGTGTGTCGGTGGTGATGTTGTTTATTGTCACTGTAGATGGTGCGAGTGGGTAGTGGTTGCTTGAACGATGATGATCATGGATAATGATAATGATGATGGTCATGGAGATGATAGATCTAGTGATACATGGATGGTGATGAGTGATAAATTGTAATGATGATATATGAATGGTGATGATGGATGATAGTGTATCGATGTATGGTTGATTGATGATCAATCACGATTTGATTAGATTGATGATGATGATGTTGATGATGATGAATGATTGATCATTGATCATTGATATGATCATGATGTAAGTTAGTGTTGCTGTTGTTATAACAAAGAATATTATTTATCCTAAAATTTCTGCAAGTCTACTGGTATTACAATTTCGTAATATGTCTGAAACTCACTAAATTATTATGGATCAATTATACTTAAAATATGTTCCAATAATGGAAATAATACCTAATAATTATACTCTACTCTGATCTGAAAAGTTAACAAACAACTGTAGTGCGAATGCTAAGCTACATTCCACATAATGGTCACTTTTTCAGGAAGTAACCTCTGATACAAATCATCCTATCTCGTGGGTGTTGCTTTGTTTCATGCAGCTTACCGATATACTACCGCGAGTGGGACAACAGATCAGGCCTCTGTTTCCAGGTCAACAACATCATCGAAAATCATCCTAGAACTGCACCGGGAGGTGCGACTAGCTGGCTATCTCAGACCAAAGATTGCTAGTTAACTGGGCCAGGTCCATTATGTGCCAGGTAATATTCGTCCACAACATTATTAAACTCTACATCAGCCTTGCATATGGTATATGCTATTTCAAGTGTAACTCCATCTTATTGTCTCACGAAGCTTGAATGAATGACACAAGAATGTTTACCGGTAACTAAGTATTTTCAGGCTCCTTTGTTGATGGTGTTTGAAATAGAAGATTATGGACTCAAATTAGCCTTGTCCAATGCAGTAAGACTATGGTAAAACCATCTTATTGTCAGAAGATGATTATAGAAATGGAACTATTATTCAGGATGTCTGGTTCGCTGTATTTCGATTTAGTTGGAATGAAATGCCCGAAGAAATTCACGGGGGAACTTTTAGTTACTAGTCAGCGGTCTGATAGCTTTCCTGACCTTTTCCATCGGAAAATAATTGAGCCAGTTCTTTGAAGTCTGTTCAGGTACCAAAGATAGTCAACAATGTCTGTTTACAGAAATAAGGTGAGTGTGAGTCAGTGTCGCTGATTAACCAAAGTTCCCCTTCATATTCAACATACCAGATTTGCAATCTGGTGGTACTTCCAGTACTGCTCCGGGTCAGCACTCTTCTTGCACCCTTCATTATTTTGATGAAAACACCTGTACAACATGAGATTGACTCTTTGCCATCAAATCGGCTGTGGTCCCCATCAGATCAACTATTGGGGTCCCAGAGTATGTTCGCCATTGTTACTTATCTACCACAGAAGCAAATCATTGGCTGGAAATACCCTGCTGTTGCAAATGCATTGTGATCACAGGACCCGGGCATGTGATGTACTGTAGTGCGATACTCACTGTCCCACCTGGCACTACCCGATGAGCAGAAAATGTACATGGATTTGCCTTTCGCTCAGTGAGGAATGTTTAATCCAAGCTCGAGCAGGGAGGTTCACTTCATATTGTACCTCAATCGGTGCTGCTCTGAAGTGAAGGTTGTTTGATTTGATGCTGGATTAGATTAACCGGATTTCTCGATTGGTTAAGTCACTTCTCCATGGTTGAACTTCAAATTGGTTGTTTCGTCAGAGCCTGTCGTCTGCCTGGACTGCTGAGAATAGAGGACAGTATTCAATATGAAGTCCTGTTCTTAAGCGAATACATCGGAGTACTGGTTGTTATTGGTTGGTACTGAATACGAACCAACTAATCTTTAATAATCAACTGCTTTTCAAATCTTCTGGGTGACAGATGGATATTCTAAAAATGTTCACTTATAGTTACAGGAGAGATAGTGAACTAAACCGAACACTCGTTTTTGCGACATATCTTTGACACAAAAATCCCCACTGATGACAAAGTACATAACACTAGAAATTATATTTGGGAACTATTTTAATTGTTTTCCATCACACACATGCAGCAACGCGGCTACTCGTCGCACAAGGGTACTCAAACTACCAATTCGCTCAATTTTTATATTGCATATGAATGTGAATTAGTCCCACTCATCTATAAGCTGCATAAAATTGTAATTTACTCTCAGCTTGGAAAATAGTGGAAATGCTGAAATTTATGCGATGAAAGGTTTTCCACTCATCAACCAGTACTTTGTATGTTCTCTTGTAAGATTAGTGCTAACTGAGAACAAGCATTAATTGTAATCTGCCAGGCGTGTTGTATCCGAGACCACAGGTTGCTGAGAAACGCGCGCAGGCGGCCGCCCAAAACCAACCTTCCCATAGAAGGTGTCCTACAGGTACTGCGGACTCGAGACCAAGACGGGAGATGCCCCCCAAAACTCAACCTTTCCCTTAGGCGTTGTGTACAAAGAGACGCGGACCGGACCGCAGACCGAGGCCCGGCCCAAAACTCAACCTTCCAGGAGGGTTGTACAGGTGACTGGCGACTGAGACCAAGACCAAGACACGCGAAAATTGTCTTCAAGGCGGTTAGGTCTCGGACACAACTGAACTCTACAGTTTCTTTTTCCACCTTCCGTGGTACATTACAGACATTACACACAGATGTCCATTGTAGGCCAAGCAATCGTCAATTTTATTGTAGAGGGCCTGAGGGCGATTCTCTGGAGGCATAACAAAACAGCGAGAAAGAAAGAATTATAAATTCACTATTTTCCACCTAAATATGTCGAGTGAGTTGACATGTGTAACGAGGAATTGTAGTACATTTTGTTTGCACAGTAACACTGCTTACAGAACTCAGATTTAGACTGTATTTGGAAAATGGTGAAGACAGGTACTATTTTCTATCCATAGGAGAGCAACTTAGTGGTGCAGACTAGTTAAAGTACTATGTGCTTCCTAGCTGTTACAGAATTAAAAGATTATGAAGAGTTGGTTCACAAAACAAGTTAACATCCACCTTTAACTTTCGACAAAAAGCTTTCTCTTGCCTTCAAGTTTGATACCACACCTATTGAAAAATAACAAAATGTAAAACAATACATGATCAATTTGTACTTGCTTGCTGGAATTTGGGCTTCACAACTTGCATTACTATGGCCGATGGGTGGAGTAGTGGGGAAATATCGTGTAATGGTTCATAACTCGACGTTTGATTTTTCATATATACTCGCTATGTCACCTGGAAGTTGAAGTTCCCAGCCCAAGTATATGTGTCTTGTATGTTGTGATAAAGGTGTCATGTTATATCCCAAAGGACGGTTCAAACAAGTTCGCTGTGGCTGATTACTGTGAAAATGTGGATGACAGCACTGCGACGAGAAAAATTGTAAATGATAACAAAATTTAAAGCCTCAGGGAACAGAAGATCTGCTTAGTATTTGTGTTGTTACAATTAGTTTGTAAGACATCAACAAAAAAACTAAAAACAAGCAGGGTGTCTCTTTTGCAAAGCCTTAAAATTGACAGTGTGTTAATTTCAATGCGTATGAGTAGAAGGGAAAATACCATGTCAAGAACCAAGTAGCAAGTTACAGGAGCTGATAAAGTCAGGTGTAGTGGAATATACCGTAGTGACTGTTAGTCTCTTGATCTTGAATTTCTCTTCTGAGGGTAGAGGGGAATCAAAATTGGCTGCTCGTCTAGTTAGTCTACTTTCAGCACCCTACTGCGCCGCAGAGTGGATGTTAATCATGTGATGATATGTAAAACTCTATAGATATGGATCATATGCATTTAACAAACGATGACTAATTTATTACCACAAGTCTCATGCAAATTATTATTCACTAAACCAATTACATGACGTTATCTGAATAGCATGTCATACATACTGAAGTGGCCTTCAGTTTGGGCTTAGGAGTTACACATGACCTACAAAAGGTCTGTTGATCCTTTACTCTGTTGGTGTATATTCAAATCTATGTAATAAGCTGATGCTTCAGATTTCGACAGACTGTCCTTCATTGATCAACTAGAAGGGCTTGGCAAATGAATCGGATGTCTGTGCTGTTTTCGTGCGGTGCTGCAATGAGGAGTTCCTGCCTGTAAATTGTGGGGGTGGTGTGGTGTGGTGGGGGGGTGTGAGTGGTGGGGGGGTTAGGGTGAGTGTGGGGGGGTGAGTGCCGTGTGCGTGCGAGCGGGCGTGAGATGTGGTTGCGCGGTGAGCGTTGGCGCGCGTGGGTTGTGGTGGAGAGGGGGGTTGGTGTGGAGTCGAGCGTGTCCGTGTTGTGGTGGGTGTGTGAGAGTGTTGCAGAGAAGTGGGTGGGTTGGGTGGCGTGAGAGGGAGAGAGGGTGAGGGGCGGGGTGGATGAAGGGTGAGGGAATACATTAAAAATTGTGGTGCGTGCAGTGGTGTGTAACGCATGAACTTCAGGATAGTGGGATATTTTGATTTAATTGCGAGTTGCGAATTATTGATATTTAATCATAAAATGAATATGAAAAATAATGAAAAGAAAATAATTCTGAAGATAAAGTTTCAGAGGTAGTTGTTTAATTAAGTGCGACAGGTAGATTAGGAGTGGGGGCAAGTAAATTCTTTACACTGTTGAGTTCACTTTACTTGCAGGCATGAACAGTTTACTTGCCGGGCAAGCGCCCGCACCGTCGCCTGGGTTGCGAGCCTGGGTATGCCTCTTACACTCCTCTACTTTGTTTATTCACTTTAAGTCCTGACCTCTGGCATTTTTCTTTCAAGCTAATTATTTAAGGCTTGTGGGTGTAGATATTAGTATTGTGGGGTAGAAAAAAACCCACATACGGGAGGAATGAATTACTTCACAGATCAATTAGACGCGAAAAAAAAATCAAAAATTTCAATTTTTTTTCTGTGGTGTGCAAGCGCTGCGTTGCGCATATTTACATTGGGGGATCGTATGCGGATATAGACAGAGGGCCTCGCATGGACTTCATTCTGTCATTTTGTGGGGATTAGAAAACCAGCGTCTTGTGGGGTGTAGAATTGGCCACAGGATCAACTGGTTGGAGGCGTATTTTTTTGTGGTGTTGTGGGGGGGGGGGTGTGTGTTGTGTGTGTGTGGGGTTGTTCTGTATGTGGGTGTGTGTGTGTGGTGGTGTGTGTGTGTGTGTTTAATCGTCCATCCAACGTGGACGTTTTGGATTAATCTTCTGTACAAACCGCGGACCGTACTTTCCAGGGGGGACGGTCCACGTTTTTTAGATCATGTTGTAATTGAGGGCTTATGCATTCACTCCTCTTTGTAAAAAGCGCTTAGAGACATGCTATTTCGCTATGTATTACGCCGCTATACAAAATGTTCATTATTATTAATCATGCGGCAATTACAACCAGTAAGCAAGGTCTGGGGTGATATAGAGAAGCTGTTCGCATTTGGAGTTTGTGTTTACTGTAATGTTATATGTCCGCAGTTGTCGGAAAGTTTTTCGTCCTCATTTAATAGGTTTAACATTTGCGTGTGTGTTTCTCGGATTACCGTTACAACACACACCACACACAGATTACACTTCACATTGACAAATTGTACGTTCCTCGGTTCGAAGGTGACTTACACGATATGTGTGTCTTGTTGCTGTTGTGTGTGGTGCTTGTTTGTGGTGTGCGTGGTGTTGTTGTTGGTGTGTGGATTGTGTGTGTGTGCGTGTGCTGTGTTGCCGTGTGTGTGTGTGTGTGTTGTGTGTGTGCTGCGTGTGTGTCTGTGCGTCGGTGTGGGGTGTGATGTGTGTGGTGTGTGTGTGTGTGTGTGTGTGTGTGTGGTCTGGTGAGCGCATGTGTGGTGTGTTTATGTGTGGTGTGTGGTCGTGCCTGTGGTGTGTTTGTGTGCATATACCTGGACCATGCGCTACTCATCATTTTGAACTAATTAAACCAACACGCCTAATACAAATAATAATTTGTCATGCAAAAAAGCTCCTCTGTTCAATGAACCATCAACATAACGCATCTTTCATTGCATTAAAATACTTCTTTTATTTCTTATCATAGAGCATCCAATACAAGTGGATTTCCATCATCTAACAAGCATGTTGGGACCATGTAGCTCCTGAGTTATTAAGCTCATCCACAGTAAACGATGAAATTTAATTCTTCAACTTGAGCAGTTAGTGGATCGTGATCCCCCCTCACTTCGCCCGTTTTGAGAACTCACTGCCATTTGGTGGTCTGCCTCCAAAAGTCCAGGACAATTTTTAATCAGCTATCATAATAAACGAGAACTCCAGTCCGAGAGCACATTCCTTTGAAGAGTGAATTTTGTGAAGGCATAAATTTATTGCCGATCAATACATATAAGCAAATGTATACAAAGTGTTCCTGGACCGTTCTCATAAAAAGAAAATATTTCAAAACCAAACTACAACCTACGGGTTTCCTCATCAAAGTCATCCTCCTGGACTTCAATATGCTTTCCCATCCTTCTCTGCCACGCCTCATGAACTAGTGGATTCTCCGAGATCCTCCGCAGTTCAGTGTCCCGGCCACCTTGATGTCATACACATCTCAAAATAAAGCCCCGTCACACTTATTCGGAATCAGCAGGAATCAAGCAGAACCAGCGCGAATGAAAATTTTAAAAAATTTGAGCCACATTCGGAGGGAATTTCGAATTGATCTGAATTTGTAAAAATGCCGTTCGAATACTTAGTGATCTCCTTCAATGCTGACTGACGTTTGCCGCAACAGCTCGCCGTGCTTTTTATGCGATTCGATTCTCCTTGAATGCGATCGGAATGTTTCGAATGCTGTTGGAATGTCGTCAGAATATTTGGAGTGCAGTCAGAGTGCTGTTGGACTGCACTTTGAATGCCGTTCGATATTTTCCTGTTCGAATGTACCTCAAAAGTTTTGAGCATGAGCAAAACATTCGGGCCAGACACAAGAATGGACCCGAATATTTGGAATGCACTCAGAATGCAGTCAGAATTTTTAGAATGCACTTCGAATATCCAGGAATGTGCAAGAATTTTCATTCGACTGATTCCGGCTCATTCCGCCCTCTAGTGTGGACTAGTGGTATGAGGGTATAAAACAATTCAATTCAAATTCAAAGGTACCCCCTTAATTTATGACACCTTTGAGCTACGGAAATGCAGTCAAACCTGTCTTAGTGTCCACCTCCTTGTAGCAGGCAACCTGTCTATAGTGGCCACTAAAATGATTCCCAGGGAGACAAATCATGTGTCAAACAACCTGTCTATAGCAACCACCTGTCTATTAAGGCCAGATTTTTTCCCTTGGGTGACCACTATATAGACAGATTTCACTGTACTTCAAAACTAAACTATAATTTATGGGTTTTTCAATTTGCAGTATTAATCCTCCTGGAGTCCAATGCACTTTCTCGTCCTCTGTCACGCCTCCACCAACTCCTGGAAGGATTCTTCCGAGATCCTCCGCAGCTCCAGTGTCACGGCCACCTTGATGTCATACACGTCTCAAAACATCCCCCTTTCATTTACGCCCCCTCAGAGCTGGAGAAATACTTCATAACGAAACTACAAACTATGGGTTTTCCCTTTTGAAGTATTCCCCCTGGAGTCCAACACACTTTCCCATTCTTCTCTATCCTGCCCTATGAACTCTTGGAAGGATTTTTCCGAGATCCTCTGCAGCTCCAGTGTCACGGCCATCTTGATATCGTAAACATCTTCAAACATAAATTTATGCCCCCTTGAGCTTGGGAAAGAGAAAAAAATCCCACAGAACTAGGTTGTATGAGTAGAGAGGTTGTTCCAGCATACCGATTTTCTTCTTGGTCATAATTGTCAGATGCACTTGCAGGGCACGGTAAGCAGGTGCGTTGTCATGGTGAAGCAGCAACGAGTTGTCCAGCCACAACTCTCGCCTCTTCTACAGTACTGACAGCAGCCACCGCAGGATCTCTTTGTAGACGTGCTGGTTGATCGTCTGTGGCAAGAACTGACTGTGGACAATGCCCGTCACATCAAAGAATGCAATCAAACTGAGTTTGACTTTGTATTTGTTTTGCTCTCTTCGTCCTAAGCGAAATTGGACTGCTTCACGTTGACAACACAGCTACCCACAATCCCCTGGTCATCTGAAACTTCATGGCCAAAAAGAACATTGTCGTACTGGGTCAACCTCTCCATTTACCCAAATAAACGTTTTTGTTTTCTGTTAAAAAATATGTGATAAAATGTCTAATTCATGACAAAACAATCCGATATAGACTATCAATTTTTGAGTGATTTACTAAGGGCTGTTTCCCTACTATGTAAAAGTAATAGCATTCTTTCAAGGATCACTATTTGTGGAGCAAAATTGCACCAGCAAGACATCAATGAGTTTACTTAGAACAAATTTTGCTTTTCCTTGTCCTTCAGAATTTCTGTTAAATACATGTAGTCAAATATAAATTAAATCACACCATAAACAATGAGGTGTAATAGTGCAGCTTTTCTCTGAGGTAAATTGGGAATTGCATTTAACCCAATAAACTAGTAATTTGGGTAGTCAGGTACACTGTAAATATGAAAGTCGTGGGTCAATGCTTCCATTAATTAAGTTAGATAACTAATTGAACTTAAGTATTGTTTAATTCTTAGGAATGCATAAAAAAAATATCATAAATGTTCATTTCATTGGTAAACCGTTGAAAAACTCAACGTTGGGCCTACTAGAGTTTAGGTCACGGTAAATCAAGACAGGTTTATGAGAGAGTTGCAGAATGAATTGACTATATGCCAATGCTACTGCTCTTATGAACAGAAAGTTTTATTTAATACAAAGTTTTCATGTGCTGTTATTTTTCTTACAAAAAATTAAAGAAACCATCTGATTATTTTAATTAGAATCTTTAGATATAATTTGCTGCTATTATTCTACATACAGTGGTCTCCACTGTACAGGCATTTGCAAGGTATTGTTTACCCATTTCATAGGAGTACCCTATTAAGTGGAGTACATTTCAATAAGATACATGAGAAATGTTTTGTTAAACTTAACCCATTTAACAGGAGTACCCCTTTAAATGTTACCCCATTAAGCAGAGACCACTGTACCAGTCAAATCAACCCTATAATTAATCAATTAAAGTACTAGTAGGAATGAAACCGTATCTGGACAACTCCCCCGAGGACCACTCGCTCCCAGGAAAATAACCCTGGAGGACAGCTTCCCCACGGCACAATCCCCCGGGACACACTCCCCTCTCAGGACGACCCCCAATCCCCCAACCCCCTCTAAGGACAACTACCCTCAAGGACTACTTTCCCGAGGACCATTCCATTGGAGGACTACTCCCTAGACGACACCACAGACTTGTAGAAACATTGTTAAACTCCTCCCGGGAGTTGTCTTTGGGGGGAGTTGTCTTCCGAGGGAGTGTCCTTTGGGGAAGTTGTCAGGTGGGAGTCATCCCAGGGCAGTTGTGCTCCAGAGAGTAGTCCTAGACGGAATGAAACTGCAATGACATTGCACAATCCTCGTACAGATGATAATCCTATGAAGTCAAGTTCTAGCTTCTGAAACCAGAATAACTTCTTTCAAGAATCAGAATGACTCCTTACAAGATCCCACACTATTCCTTCAGTTGTAAGCCAATTCCTGAATTGCTCCACTGATCCCGTTTAATCCAAATACCTCCTGAAGTCCATAACAGAGCTTTTGAGATGGCCTTTGAGCTGTTCCATCTCATTTTTATTTTTATCCTGTGATTCCCGATACGCCAAAGCTTCATGGATCTTGTTTTCCTATGATAATAATTACATGATATCAAAATGCTATTAGAATTTTCAGCATGTGCATCTGGAATGATTTTTTGAAACATCCAGAATGATTCCTTCCAAGAGCCATGATTCCTTCCAGGATCCAGAATGATTCCATTCACTGAATCCAGATTCCTGAATGATTCCTTCCACTGGATCCACAATGATTCCTTTTCAAGATCCAGAATGGATTCTTTCCAGGATCCACATTGATTTCTTCAGTTGTAATCCATTCCCTGAATTGCATCAATGAGCCAATCGAATTGCCTCCTGCACGTCTCATTTACACGCACTTTGATAATGTTCCATATAACAACTTGTATCCTATAAATCCCTAAATGACCAAAGCCTCATGGATCCTTGTTTCCTTAATGATAAAAATCCTATGAAGGAAAAAAATATGTTGAATTCCCAGGAACTGCATCTAGAATGATTTGCTCAAAGATCCAGAACAGCTTATTTCACTATCCAGAATAGATTCTTTCAGGATCCACAAGCAATTTTTGTGAGCATTTATTTGTGAATTTTGCAAGGAGTCCAGATTCACGAAAGTACACTGCACACAAAAGCTTGTGTCTACACATCTTTTCGAATGCCAATATAAAAACCTGGTCGGTAATTCATTAAAGTTTCATGCACGTGGAAGTTCAGTGTTTATAGTACAATTGTATATCCTTCAATTGAATGCCAATCTGTATATTGCTACAATGATCCAAACCACCGAAAATGCCTCCTGCATTTCGCATCTTGTATCCTGTAAATCCCAAACAGCCAAAGCCTTATAGATTTGTTTTCGAATGATGGGTACCCCATGAAGTCGGAACATTGTTTGAATTCCAAACTATTATAGCTATAATTTGTGTTTGATCAAAGAGCGAGGATGGCTCCTTCCAAGTTCCAGAATGATTCCTCTCATTGTCCAGAATGATTCCTTTCATTATCCAGAATGATTCTTTCAAGGATTCAGAATGATTCCTTCAGTCAGAAGCCAATTCCTGAATTGCCTCAGTGACCACACGATCCAACCAAAAAGCCTCCTGTATGTCAATTAGACATCTTTGAAATGCGCTTCATTAATGTCCCATTTGTTCCAATGTTTCTAAAATAGATAAAACCTTATAATCAGCAAAATACAAATAACAGATGACTTCGAACAACTCGATGTTGCACAAGTCGAATCATCGCTTATGTCAAATATTTTTGACAGTCCCAATTTGTTCTGTGCTTTTCCAATGAGAAGTTTTTCTTGCAAGTCGATCTTTTAAATCCAATATCGCCTATCTCAAACATATTATCGAGTCCCAAAGGGAGCAAACGTGTTAAATCATTCGCATAGGTCGAAGTGGCCACACCTGTCATTCTTGAAGGTCTTAAAGGGTTGAACTTTTGATCTCTGCCTGTCAGCATGACCATAAAGGTATCATAAATTTCCCATTCCCTCTCTGCCTTTCTCATTTTTTGACGGCATCCATTTCCCTATACCTGTTTCATCTCTAACATACAATTGTATACAAAACTTTAACTCGAAATTTGTCTAAGTCAACGTGATTTGTGTGGTCCCCAGTGATTCGACTTAGGCGAAGTTTACTGTACCTATAAAAAGCCAAATATTGTTTGCATTCCCAATTATTGATCTAGAATGGTTTATTAAAAGATCTAGAATAGTTCCTTTTCAGATTTAGAATGATTCTTTCCAGGATTCAGAATGATGCCATCACAGCCAATTCCTTAATCGCTTCTGTGATCTGATCTGATCCAATCCAACTACATCCTGTATTTAAGACTGGTATCGTATAGATGTACTTTGACAAAGCCCCACGTTATTTGTTTTTATCCTGTGAATAAAAAGGCCAAGGACTTGTGGATCTGTTTCTCTTTACTTAAAATCCTAGGTGTCCAAACATATTTTTAAAATTTCTATTGAATACAAATCGGTTTGTTCAAAGATCCAGGATGACTGCTTCTAGGATTCCAAATAATTTCTCCTACTGTTAAATCCCATCCTGAATTGAATTTTCCTCGCTGATCCAATCCAAATGCCTACATTAGGTCAAATCTTTATCGTTATGATGGTCTTTGATAATATTCCAGCTATTGAATCTAGCATGATTTGCTCAAAGATCCAGAATGACTCCTTTTAGGATCCAGAATGATTCTTCCTCAAGAATGATCCCTTTGATTGGATGACAATTCCTGAACTGCCTCAGTGATCTGATCCAATCCAATTGAGTCCTGTATGCTAGATTAGCTTCTTTGAAATGCACCTCGTAAATGTCTCAATTTGATTAATATCCGGTGAATCTAAAATGGACAAAGTATTTTAATGCCCATTTCCCTATGATGATATTCCTG
>JZLH01S0250159.1:30137-42819 GCA_001188425.1 Eucidaris tribuloides
TTTTCAAATTGTGTAAACAGGAATTAAAAAATTACTTCTCTTACTCATGAACACAGCATATTTGATGTAGTCTGTGTATGTTTCAGTTTTTTGTTTGTTTCTTTCGTTTTTTTATATGGCGGTGGTGGTGGTGGTGGGAGGGGGGGGGGTAATAGCCTTATTTTGTGTTCTCAAACTGCCACAAATTTTTCTTGGATGTTGGTTCCCTTCAAATAAAAGCCAATAGTCAATGTACAAAAATATGTGAAACTTCACCTACACAGTGGCAATGTGGTTTCCACGTGTGACCTCAGGAATGCATTGACCAGTCCTTGCCGACTTACAGTAGTTGTATTCAATGCAATCAAATACGGAGTGAGATTGAAGGATGATACCCACATTACGAACGGGACCTCGACCTGGACCTAGAGCGCGACCTTGAGCTGTGGGATCGCGAACGCGAGATGGACCTGGAGCGACGGGGCGACCTGGACCTGGAACGGCGGTACTGTCTACGTCCGCCGCCGCCACCGCCGCCTCCTCGACGGGGGCTGCGCGAACGACTCCTCGAACGAAAACCGCCCCCGCCGCGGTTTGGACTGTTTGATCGACTTCTTGATCGGAAGCCGCTGCTGCTGGGGTCGATTTTCACTCGGATGTACGACGTCTCTCCCTTTAAAATGTTAGACCAAGAAAAAAAAGGTTTATTACACTTACACATTCTTAAAGTTCCCCGAGTTTCTATGACTTCCTAGAGCAGAAAAATGTAAATTTGCATGATCATTTTTACATTTTTAAGCATGTAAAAACGCATCCCCGCAATACTAGCAAGCTCCCAATCAACGGTCTTTCAGAAACATCTGAATAAACTATTTCCCCTGGCTTTCCAGAAGAAACTGCGGTATTTCTAATTTTCCCTGAATGTTTGCTTCTGAAAACAAGGTGGTTCGCAAACCACAAGTCTCACCTGATTTCGCGATCAATAAAACATGCAACATGACCTTTTGACCCCTAGATGACCTTTGATGTAACCTTTGTAGGTATCCTATATGTGACAATTCCCAATCATCATTTGTTTCATGTTTGAACAAAATTGATACACAAAAAAGAAATGAGTGGAAGTTAAACAAAAACTTTAAGAAAAATGATGCACATGGCCACATATCATTTGACCTTTTAACCACTAGATGACCTTTGACCTCATCATTCTCATCAATACATGTGGTATTACCCAAGGATCATTTGTACCAAGTGTGAACACAGTTGCTGCAGAAATAGAGAAATGAGATTAAGTTAACCAAAAACTTTGATAGTTTCGTAACTCATATCATTTGACCTTTTGACCCCTAGAGGACCTTTGACCTCATCATCCTCATCAACACACATGTGGTATTACTCAAGGATCATGTGTACCAAGTGAGAACACAATTGATGAAAAAATAAAGAAATGAGAGCAAGTTAAACATTTTCGTAACAAGAAAATTGATGCACATGGCCTCATATCATTTGACCTTTTGACCCCTAGATGACCTTTGACCTCATCATCGTCATCACCACACATGTAGTATTACCCAAGGATCATTTGTACCAAGTGTGAACACAATTGATGCAGAAATAAAGAAATGAGAGGAAGTTAAAAACTTTAGCATTTTCGTAACAGACTAACAGACCAACAGACCAACAGGAAAAGTGATTACTAGGTCTCTGCCGAACTTCGTTCAGGCGAGAAAAAAAGTATTTTCAAATTCCGCAACTTCCAGAAATTTCCTAACCCGTACTAACCCTGACAAGATGATCTGAGAGCCATTTCAAAAATCACTAACATCGCAATCCTTTTCTGTCTGGTTAGTAGTGAATTAATGTTCTCTAATGTACTGTTCACACATAAGAATTACAAACAGAAAAACAACATGTAAAGTAGGGGGCCCGCACCTCGCCAGGGGCCCTAATACCGCCACCCCGCGTACAATGGAATAGAAGCGCGCTTAACCAACAATACGCGTTGGGCTGTGTGCAGTACGCTGAACACTTGCCATGATATTCCCAAACCACGCAAAAATTAAACAAAACGGGGAAGCTTGGATCGAAAATCATAAAATTATCAGAAACGCGTGTTACAGCTATGCGTTGATGTTTTTACATAGAGATCAGTGTAATCTCCGCGCGCGTCCTCAACGTGCATTGTCTATGGCGGAGCGGGGTGGCGAGGTGCGGGCCTCATTTCCAACGCGCAAGTAAAGTGACATCGTTCGTGTTTGACGGCGATAGCTACAAAGCAATCGCATCGATCACTGAACTTTTTACTCTATTGGAGTCTTCAGCATTTTCTCTTTATGTGAGTATAATTTCATAGAATTTGGATGACGTACTGAGTGCAAAACTATGGCGAGGTGCGGGACACCCGACTATAAATATGGTAACTGTTTAAACTTCACTGAAAGTTACACACATTTGCTGACAGATTTCCAATATGAATGTCCTCCATTTATTGTACATAAATCCAATCTTCACTTAGCATGCAGTTCAGCATGTTGGTGTGCCATTTAGAACAAATGCTTTAGTCTGATTGGTTGAACGTTGAACGTTGAAACTTCGATTTCAGTGGAGAAAGCAAAGACAATATGTTATGAGCATGTACTTTACACACAGTCTATGTCAGAGTACTTTGATATCAATAATTCAGTACCCCATTGCAAAACTGTTTTATACACTAAATCATTCACACATCCCAAGTTCACTGACACGATCCAATACCCACTCGACTGCTAGCTTTATGTGTTTCAAACAGTGATGTATCCAAGGCCGGTCTCAAGGCCATATTTCTGACGGCCTCGGTCTCGGTCTTGGTCCGAGTCACCTGTACAAACCCTATGAGAGGTACTACTATGGGGCGGCCTCGGTCTCAGTCTCGGTCCGAGTCACCTGTACAAACGCTATGGAAAAGTTGAGCTTTGGGGACGGCCTCGGTCTCGGAACCTGCGGTCTGAGGATACAACACTGGTTTTGAATTCCTAAAACATGAGCTCATATTGATAATTTTCACTAATACACTAAGTGTTGAAAATCAAATGCTAACCTCATGCGATCTAAACTTGGTGTCATCTAATTGCTTGGAAGCATATTTCATATCTTCAGCCCTCAGGAATTCCACCACACCCGTACCATCTCGGTAGACGTCGGCGTAGCACACATCACCGGCCTCACGCATGTGATCCTTCAGATCCTGCCAGCTGCCAGTTGATGGTAATCCTGTTTGAAAATTTAAAGATAAACTGGAGTTCTGGTTGATGAATGATGATGGAAAATCTTTTGTCAAGTTCCCCATTTCGTTGGTGTTCAGGTGAAAGCATATTATTACCATTGCATTTGGGAGCACCCCCCCCCCCAAAAAAATTTACCATGTGTAGAAGCACTGATTTTCATAAAGTCCCTACTGCCCTCTCCCACGTTCCATGCACTCAGTTGCTTCGCTCCCTTGCATGTTTCCTTCAAGCCCCAATAGCCCCTCTCTCCCCCTCCCCTCCCCCCCCCCAAAAAAAACTGTCAGCTCTAGAACCACACCTGTTGGTATTGATGCCTGTCTAGTAATCTGGAGGTCTTGGGTTTGAATCCCTACCTGATGCCGCCTAGGATGTTTTTCACAGGGACTCAATGTGCAGTTAGTTTAGTGCTTTATTGTGAAAGGAAAATTACAGGCAGTGGATCTCATTTGCAAACATCCCTGCAGATCAGGAAAAGATAACTCATGCCCTTGGGCTATTGATTAAGGGCATGTCTGCGAAATCTGGGGGTCAGTAATTACCTAGAATTTATAATATGTGAAAGAAAAACAATAGCCGTACAGTGTACGTTCTATGGCAGGAATTTTTTGCTCACAAGAAAAAAAATCAAATCAGAGACTAACGGTCACTATAATTCCACTAAAACTGAGTTTCTAGCTCGACTAAAGGTTCCCAGATGGTGTTTTCTTGTAAATACCATTGTATTTACACAATGTTAATTTTTAGGCAGGCAAAAGAGATGCCCTGCCTTTAAAATATGATTCTTTAATTATCTACCAATGCAATAATTACTAATTACTCATGATATGAAACATGTTCAACTTACCAGAAACATTACAGCGGTAGTGTGATCTCCTGGGAGGTGGTCCCCTTGGTCGGCCCCCCCTGAAACCTTTTGTTCCCCTTGGAAACTCCACTCGTACCTTGTAGCCGTCGTAGTCATACCCGTCTCGTTGAATCACCGCATCCTCGGCATCTCTAAATAACCGCCAGAAACAAATTAATCTTTTTAAATATATTTGTGCTGTATTATTAACCAAACCAGTTTGCATTCTGTAAAAACCAAGTACTTTTTGGTTAACATTCACACAATCTGTGAAACATGTCTTCATGACACAAAATTGTTATTCCCTTCCCTTCACCATATCTCAAAAATATCCACTAGCAATATAATTTCTCCAGTTCATGTTGTATTAAACAAACCACTTTGTCTTCTGTACAATCCTGACATTTTTTCAGTTCATATTTATGCAATCTGTGAAAACAATTTGAATGAAGAAAAATTGTTACTCCCTTTAAAGATATTGACTGTGGACACTTGATTTAAATTTTTTAGAACTTTCATGTCTGGATTGTATAATGTTGTTCAAATGTATAAACCACCAAGAATACAAAAGTTTAAATATTATGCAGTCACTATCAAGATATCCATGAATATCACCATGATACGTGTACGTCATGTACACCAGATGGTTTATTCTAACACTATAGTCTTAAAGGAAAAATTGAACTTGATTAAATAACACAAAGTTGACGACATTCATTCAGGGCAGAGTACATGTATGTATGTAATACTGGTTTGCAATGAAAAATAATACTAAAATTGTCCTTTTGTGTTTTAAGGGTCAATGGCAAGATCGGGAGCACTTGAAAATACCTCAGAACCAAACATACATTTACTTCAGAGTACAGTTAGGCTGGAAGGATTTTGTCTTGAATTTGTTTACTTGAGGAGAAAGAAGCATTATAACTCACCAACTGAAAATCCCAGCAGAAAGCTATCTGATAACAAAGACGAAATGTTTGAGAATGACATTTTCAAGGCACAAACTTTAAACAGTATACTTAATTCTGGGAGAGATTGTATCTAAAATCGAGAACTACTTCTAACTTGCCATGTCCCTTTAACGTCACTAATAACAACCTCTTATCATAGACTCGACCAAATGCAAACGGTGCTCCAGATGAACACCGACGGTCCTGGTCGTTTATTCTTGAGATCGATATCGCAAGTGTGGCCAAACTTGTAGAACATGTCTTCAATGTCTTTCTCTCTGATGTCAGGTGCAGTGCTTTCCTACATACACACCTGCACTCATTGTGGCCTGCTGGCGCGCGCACAATGGAGGATGACGCCATGACTGCTTATAACTTCTCAGAATTTCAAAAATCTGAACAGAAAAACAACATAATTTTAGACTTTGATGATATTTTATTCAGACACTTTAGTTTGTTTCTTTTTATGCACTACAAGACTGTCTACTAGTGTCCATCGTTGTTCACGCATTGCCTCCACCTACTGCAATCTTCAAGAAAAAATAAAAGTGTTTACAGTATGGTCACATTGGACAAGTTTAAGTTTGGTGTTGGTGTTGAGACAATGATATTGGACTTCAGCACCATGTAATCTAAAATCCAGGCGATTCCTTTATATCGAAGTCCTCGGATCCGGCAGTCTTCTATCATTGTATCGAAATTTCATTATTTAGGCAAAGAGTGAAATATCATATATACTTATATATGATGCACCACGTGCTACCCAGGTAGTACCGTTGTAACTTGGGAGTTGGGATACCCCATTGTGTGCGCCGTTTTGTGTCCACATAATGTTTTTCTCCGTATAATCATGAGATGACGTGTTTTTGATTAAGAGGTTGCGCAAATGTATAACACGACATAAACGTACGAGAAGTGGGGTGAAAATAAAGCTTAAGTTGTTATTTTCACACCTCAAAACATAAATTTTATGCACTTTCGTAGGGCACGGTGGCTACAAAGAAAAAATAATAATCATCACAGAATGGCAGATTTCTATTTTAGACATAGTCTTCAGTCTGTTCTCCCACCAGTAGCTGTACCTACTCTCACCATTTTCCTCCTCCCATTCTGCCGCACGTTTAGTACGATGAGATTAGACACCTCAATGGAATTTCTTCCGACAATTCTGATATCTCCTTTAATTTCTCAATTTTTTTCTGAGATGGAGAAGTTAAAGGAAGATATCAGAATTGTCAGAAAGAAAGACTCCATTGACGGCATTACATCTCAGCCAGACTAACTGCATGCCCCTTCTGGCTTTTCCTTCTCCTCTCAGTTCCTCTTTGTTCCTTTCTCTGTCTTGCCTTTTCGTTTCTTCTTTTCTCTTTCTCTTCCTCTTCTCTTCTTTCTCGTTAAAAAACATTCATTTCTTCTTAATTGTTAATTTGGCCCATTCATGTCGCCCCAGCCCATCCTGGTATCGACCAGCTCTGTCCAACATTACAGGCAGCCTATTATTAACGTGATTAACAGTCATTATCTGACGTTAGATATAAATGATGTTGGATCATTTTGTGCCTGGTGTTGTGCTATATTCAACCACGTCAAAGGGGAGCCATGATCTTTCCACAACCTAGAGTGCTATCGCTGTCTGTCTCCTCTTGGCATGCTTGGTAAAATGTTCAAATGTGTATGAAGGCAGGGGTTTAATTTAAAATCTGTCACTCTCTAATAGATTAGAATTTTTTATTCAAGAATGAAACTGCTGTTCCACCAGAACTATGAAGCCAATACATCGAACATTGCATGTTATTGCCTGAATTATACACCTATCAATTCGTAAGACGCAACCTGCTCGAGCCGCCCCGGGAAGGGTGCTCATGGTGTGGGTCAAATTACCAACAAATAATGACGCAGGAGACTACCGCGCATGAAGCCATTTGGTGCCGTCACAGCATGAGTGAATGGGTGTCGTCAAGTTGTATACTTAAATAGCCTAGCATCAGTCATTGTAAAAAATGGTCGCATACGTCCGAGACATCACAGGTCGTCATGGTATAATGAAAATTCCGACTCACGTTTGACAAGAGAAGCACCATTCCCCGGGGTCGAGGGCGCGTCTTTACAATTGATAGACGGAGATGTAGTAATAAGTGGTTTTTCATTGAAGTTGAAAATTAAGTTCATATATTTATTCAAAATGCATTTTTGGCTCTTGTTGAGGATGTACATAGGAGTCAAGCTCAGAGTTACTACCCCGGGTTACTGCACGCAGAGCAAACACCATTACTGCCAATGCAGAAAAACTTTGCCCCTTATTTCTGCTGACATTTGAAACTGTGTTTGATAAAAATCTTAACTATCATTATGTATAGGTGTAGTAACAACATAAAATATGAAAGAATTACTTACCGCCATCTCCAAATACCCCCATATTTCGGGGTTTTCCACGGCGTTGCTTGTTGTCTTGGTGAAGGTATCAAAATTTTTTACCTCTATGCTGCGCACTGCCATAATCAATGTTTCATGTGGCAACACATCGCAATAGCCACATATTCCTCGGGTGATGGCAGCGAATAAAAATTGCCACCAAGCTATTTCCAATCGTTCTGACTACTATTTTTCTTTCGAAATTAACAAATCATTTGTAAATAAAAATTATTTGTGTAACATAATTATTTGGTAAAAATATTAATTTTACATGGAAAATAAATAATTTTTCAAATGTAAAAATAACAGTCTTCTGTATTAACAAAAAAATTACAATCAAAATAAAAGTTTTCGACACTATAATATGAACTCTGTGTATCAATCGCTAGTCTTTTGTTTTCAGACTAAACTAGTCGGTGTTGAAGTGTTTCACTATTTCCCCATTGCGCATTATTAAGCCGTGCTTTATTACCTTACATGTATTGTTACTAAACTGGGTAAATAGACTACTTGCCTGCAGGTTGTTTGACTTAATACAACACGCCAGCTGCCAAGCGCAGGCGGGATCAACTGTAGCGCATTTGCGTTCTCGTAGTTGTCACAAGTCGATCCGAGATGTGAGTTTGATTGCGGGGCTTCTCGCACAATCAAGTTAGACCATGTGTTTACTGGTAATTGTAATGTATATATGTTTTCCCTACTCAATTAAGGAATTAAAATTTAAAATAAAAAAATGGTATAGACTCACCAAATCCGGGATTTTGTTGTACTTTGTAAATCACGCGTCTTCACTGCCCGTGTATTAGCTATGGGAGTTCGTCGCATGCATTCTTGGTAATGGTAGTCGCGACGCATCGCAGAACGTGGGATTGCGAAGCTGCCAATTTTGAAATCCCGGCGAAATTAATATTCGCAGCTGCCCATAGGAGGGGAAAAACCCACATCAGCAACTCATATGAATCTAAGAAGGCAGGTGACTGGACGAGGACTCATACCCCACAAGCTGCAATGTGAGTAAGATCTTAAATTGTCACAGCTAGTCTTCAAATTGTCATGACTAAAAGAGACTGACGGGAAACCATACGCAGTACCGAAGTATACGCCAGACGCCGTGCTACCACGGCGTCTGGACAGGCTATTTTGACTGGCGATCGTATGCTAACGTTAGAGTATGGGGAAGAAGGAAAGGACAAAATTATGCACGACAAAAAGAAGATGCAAGATCATAACGGGCGGCATTCATCGGCCGTCCAAATATCGGAGATTCTCGTCCACAATCCGGAGAAGACTCTCCGATAATCGGAGACTTTTAATGGGTGATCAAGACTTGGCAACAAAAGAAAATCTCCGATATCCAGAGATTTTCTTCTTTTCGCAAGAGCAATCTCACATGGCTGGAGGGTCATGGTGGTGTAAAACTATCAGATACTGGATTTACATATGAGTCTATACAATTTATAAATAATTTACAAAGAATAATAACATTGATAATGAAAACATTCATAAACTAGGTGATGCCTGGTATACGATAAACGATCAAGCAACTATGCTATCGACAACTGCTGGCAAAAATGTAAACAATCGATCATAACTTGTAAGGAAACGGTGAATTTTCAAAGTAGACGGTCATGTGGTAAAATCCCTCAAGGATTCGGATATCACATTCCTAATTGTCGATAACATGATCCGCTCTGCGCCAAGTAAATAAACAAAAAAAGTCTCCAAATGGAAGATTATCCCGAAATTGGAGAGCAAAGAAAAAGTCTCCAATATTGAGAGTCTCTCCGAAATTGAGAGAATCTCCGATATTGACGTGCGCAGGCCGTACTGAAGATTAGTTTTCACAATTGTAAGTGAACAAGGTGAATAATAACAGTGTAGTAATTCAATCTGTAAAAAATGTTTAAAAGAAAAAATATGTTCTAATAATTTCACCCTACATCCACTGTATCTACACAGTTTTACGTGGTAACATATTTGTTACCCACGTATACGGGGATGGGGTTACTACTCTCGTGACTGCGCCACTGCATAACGTTACATACCCAGCAAGTCAAGGCCCAGCATACACACGATTGAAGGAGCCCAAACACACATGACAAAAGAAACGAACGCCAGAGCATGCGTGCATGCGAGAGAGGTCGACAACAACATGATACAACAAAAATCAATTTTCGTCAACAAACACCTTGCCAAATCTTATTGTAAGGCCACGAAATAGGCAAAATACACATCATCAAGCATGTTACATCTGTAATAATTGGCTAATTGCAACATGTTTTAAAAAATCGTAAATCTTACCCAGTTAACTCCGTCTGAAGTCGGCATAAACACAGCGGCGATTTGCTGGCAAGCGCAAAGCACGCCTCTCCGTAAAATCAATCGCCATACGGTGCGACCGCGATCAACGTCAACAAATTGCGCATTCGAGGAATAAGAAAAGCCCTACAGGATCAACGCTGGTGGTCGAGGGCGGGGTTGAGCTGGCCCGGAGCGGGGCAATATCTTCCTGAACAACTCGGATACGCCTGCTCTGATCCGAGACCTGAAAACGGGGGGGGTCCTGTCCCGTTTGCTTCGGGACTTCTTCATTTAACGGTATTTTGACATTTTTTTAGGTCAGTCCCTCACTTGTATGAAGGCATTCGACTGACCTAACGAAAATGTCAAACCGAAGTCCCCGAAGAAATCGGACAGTCCCCGTCGGTTCTACCTGCTGATCATGCACGACTTTAATAGTCTAAAACATCCGAGGTTTCTATGCCTTTTACTGCCATGTTCAGAAAAGTGTTCGTAAAAAACCTGTGTAACCATGGGCGAGCGAGGCCGCCCGGGGGGGGGGGTCACGGGTGGCTGTTACCAAGGTGGACACCATGCTTCTTAGCCGAGGGGTGGGGGTCACTGTCATTCAAGGTGTACACCACTGCGCGGTGTGAACAAAACGAAGTAAAAGGTTGTTTTTTCCCAGCGGTTGGACTAATACCTGATTGTACTCGCGTTAGTGAAAAGGGTATCAAAATCGCTCAAAAACAGGAAACAGGGTATATTTTAAACAGAAGGTTTTGGCTTTAAAAGGGTATCTTTCAGACTTCAATACTTGTTTACGGGTATGCTGAGATCGACGATATTACTCTAGGGTCCATTTTTGAAAGTCCGTACACGCGCATGGTACGACACCTATTTGCAATGACAGTGCGCCCCCCCCCACCCCCCCCCCATCTCCTCCCCGGCTCGTACTCTCATACATGACTTTCCCCAAAAAGGACACTATAAAATCTCAGGATAACCTACACAAGTATTTCCAGTCTGAAAAGATAAGTTCTTTAAATACCGGGATTTTTTCCAGGGGGGGGTCTCAGTTTTTTGCGAATTTTGATAGGCCTACACTTTTTCACTGCCATGAACGCGACATCTAGGCCCACCCAACAATCACCCGTCGGACAAACCGGGAAGAAACAACCCTGTTATACGATAATTTAGCACGAACCTGCGTGGCGCCTTAGTAATAAGACAATCCCCTCTCCCCCAGCCTGTGTTTAATAAAGTTAACCCAACTTGCAGAACCGTTGGGATAATCCATCATGCGACCTTCGATACTGTAGGCATCATACAAAAATTATTAGGCCTATGTCAACAATTCATGTAAGGCCTTTAACATTTTGCGCGCACAAACAATTGGAAAATTGCACGTTTCATAGTGTAGTTTTTGCATCTGTTTTGTTTAGAAGCATATTTTGCATATGTTTTAGCGAATTTTTATCAGATTTTTAAAGTTATGGGCACCCAATATTTTGCCATTGGGTGTGAACTACCCCTTGCCGCCGCAGGAATCGGCCGGAGGATCGGCGCCCCTGCTTGCTTCGGCTGTTGATTTAGCAGTGTTGATCAAGTTCGGGGTTCAGCCTGGCGTGCAATATTCGTATGACTCATGTTTTGTTTGGCGAACAGTGAACACCCACTTTGAAAGGACCACCGGGGGGGGGGGCTTTGCCATTACATCAGTATAGCCTACACCAATGACTCGTGTATGATCTTTCAAAATGCGATGTAATAGATTTTTCACTTGTCCTCTCTCGATCTGTACTTTGTTCTGCTGAGCCGGGGGGGGGGGGGGCACTCGACTTACAAAGTTGATACCTAATGTGCCGCAACCTGAAATCGAAAATCGGCTCTGGAACGGGCTTGAAGCGAAAAATAGGGTCTCTGAATTTAAGCTAACGCTTCAGAAAACCTCACCAAATGCTATGCTCTGGAACTGCACAGCGGCGAAGCTCCGGCTACGCCGTCTGAAAGGCGCAATGCTTGGCTCGACCGCGCCGCAAAACGGCGCGGCACCGAGCGAAAAATCAGAAGCGAAACGCAAATTTGTGGGTCCTACTGAACTGCAAAATCAAAAATTTCTGTGACTTCGAAATATGAAATGCTCTGGAACGGAAATTTGGGCTGAAAATGGGGGTCGCTCTAACCGCGGCACATACGTATCACAGCAATTATACTAAGTGCCCCCCCCCCCAGGGCTGCTGAGGGCTAATAATTTTATTAACAAAATCTGTCAAAAAATGACGGGCAGGAATCAAACGCCGCCATCTACAGCTATTCCGGGCTGCGGCGATACCAACCAGGCTAACACTGGTTAGCCTGGTGGTAGCTTATTGTCGCAGCCCGGATAGCTGTAGATGGCGGTTTTGATTCCTGGATCACTTTTTCTGACAGGTTTGTTTTAAAAAATACAGTCAGCAGTACGATCTAAAAATACAGAGACACAACGAAAATTAATTAACATCAACATTTACCTCTTCCGAATAATCCCTTTCATTCACTTAATACAAGTAATAATTTTTCGACTGCAAGATACCCTAAGAACAAGATCAAGTGGGAAAGATACCCTTTTTACGGGCTTTCTGTTAAAAGAGGCCCTATTTGGCGATGTTGAATAGCTTTTCACCCCCCGGGAGGCCACCGTCAATTACAAGATGTACATGCACGTTGTTACGACTTTTCAAATGGACCTACACGAAGTAATTGTGCAGACGATCTCAGAATACCACCTAAAACAAGATATTCAGAGTCTGAAAAGAAAAAAGTAATTTTTCTGATTTATTGCCGATTTTGAATACCCTTTTTCGAATGTACGCGCGTACATCGCCCGACCGTGAAAAACAACCCTTTTAACTATTTTTTTCACAACGCGGTATGGTATACACCTTGTAATGACAGACCTCCCTACCACCCCC
>JZLH01S0250170.1:5479-19013 GCA_001188425.1 Eucidaris tribuloides
GCGAAATTCGTGAAAAAAAACCACCGACGGAAAATTAACCAGTATACAGTACAATACTGGTATTGTATATCTAAAATATTGGAAAAAAAAGCAACATTTGAAATTGCTATTCAAAGTTAATTGACTCTAATCGTCTTAATCCTTAACCCCAAATTCTTTTCAAAAAAATTTAAGTTTCATGCTATTGTTGTTTGTTTCTCTTTTTTTTTTTGTACCATTTTTGTTGTTAGAAAATTAACAATTTATTCTAAATGACATATTGAAGAGCACAAGATGGTGAGACAAAAGTATAGTTAAAACAAAGTAATATATTGGTTAACGACATGATTGGTAAACAAACGTTGAAGTCATCTCCGAACACCAATATTACACTTTCAGAAAAAAAAAATACGACGCGGGCCCAGAGCCATGGTGCTCTACCGAACGTGCGAGTTTGTCCAACGTTACCATGGTGTGTACCAAAGCCTGCTCATCGATTTAAACAACGTAGAGTTTAAAAAAGTGTTTGCACATTAACCAAACACCGATAGCTGAACAGACAATACATTTGATTCATAAGCACGACACAGGTGCGCTATATTTCATGGCGTGCTATTCGAAGAAATTGTTAATTAGATATGTCATCCCATTCCCACATCAGCATTTTTCTGACCCCCTGGTTTTTTTTTATGTGACAAATCTGTATTTTTATTTACCCAAGGTTAAAACGAATTTACCTTCGTCTCCCAGGAATATCAAGAGCTGGACATATTTGACATATCTATAACAAGATGAAAAAAAAAAGATTGTTGCACCTGAGAGAGAGACAAATTACCTCATTTGTAAATTTCAAAAAAAAATTGGTCTTAAATCAAATGTTTTTAATATTACTACATTAACAGGATGCACAGATATTTATAAAGTTTTTTTTTGAGGCATTAAATCTAGGATGTTAAATGAATATCCAGAATATTAAAAACGCAATTTGGCGAAACAGTGCGTTTAACTGTATCCAAGTTAATTGACTATTAATCTACTGTCCATACCTCAAAACCTGCTCATACATTTGTTAAGATATCATGTAACTGCTTTTTTTGATTAGACATTTGTGATAAATATATACAATTGGATCTAAATACCATGAAAAAAAAAATATATTGTAGTCACAATGGCAGTCTCGAGACTAAAGTGAGATTCGCCACAAACAAAATAATATTATGGATTGTGAAACATAAATGAAGTCATCTTCACACGCAATCCAGACATGCAGAAAAAAACACGTTCATTTTAGAAAAAACAACTAGATGTCAAAATGGATTGTATGTTAAACCAAAAACTGCATAGTTTCAAAGCAGGCCTAACTGGTATTTGAAATAGGTGAATGGGAGTACAAAAACTAGATTTCATTGTATAACACACACCAGTCCTCATTCAGACCAGGCCGACTAGCATTGGTTTCATTGTTAAAATATCATAGGTACTGTAATTATTGACAGTAGCGGATGAAAATTCACTCATAAACTGACCAATTAACTGTCATTGCAGCAAGGAAAGAAATAGTTTTTTCATAATTACTTGTTTCCAAATAGATGGAGATTAATAATTTCAATCTGACTCTCGCACTTTTATTTCTTTTTCTTTGTTTTGAGTTGGCATGCACTGGTATACCATAGATGACTCTGTCCATTATATGTTTCAGTCACAAAGAGTATTCCATTTTGCCTTTCATGCTTATTAAGAACAGAAAAAATATATCATTGAGCATTCTGAAATTACATTTAATATTAATTTTCGAATTGACTATTTTGTAGAATATTTTCAATACTTGTTGAAAGAGACCTTCGATATAGCTTAACATGATTATAATTGGCAAGTAACACTTCGGGTATGTTACATGTACTCTGTTTTGTAACAAGTTTATCTGTATTGTTAAAGTTAGAAAAAAATAAAAACAAAATAAAAGGTTATTGTTTTTAACTTAATCTTAGCAGATGTAAGAATCTAGCACAAAATTACATTTTTTATATACTATTTTTGTGATTTTCTTATTGATATCTCACACTCTGCCTTCTTTTGTTTCTGGTTTCATCTTTGGTCCCAGATGATGCACAGTCAAAGACCACTGTTTATTTAGTGATGACAGTTGAATTAACTCGCATTCAAACATTCCAGATGCCACAACTCAAAGTGTCGCATTAAAACTAGTTCGTTTATAGTATCGATGGACCCTATGATAGTTATCTATGGCGTCAGAAGATTGGGAGCGAGTAAGGAACACCACGCACCAACGCCCAGGACAGTACTGAGATCTGGATTCCTATCTAGAAATAGATCAATGGCCAAAACCAACGCGGGTGGGGGGCATAGTTAGAGGGAGTGCCTCCCATCAAGCTTATAGATCAGAGTAGACTGTATATATAAATGGATTTATTGCAATATCAAAAGCAGTAAAGATCACAGCCAAAAGGCTGAATGGTAAACTTACAATTAAAACCAAACCAATGGATATTGACATACATGTGTAATAATTAACAAGTAAGAATTTATGCCATTTAAAAATCATATAATGATAAATCAATAAATATTTAAGAACATAATTTTTAATATGTTTTTTGGATACTGACTGTTTGAGTACCTTACAAAGAATGGTATTATTGATCAATTTTGACATAAAAATTAATAACAATGGATTAGGGATAAAATCAAAGCATGAAAGTGAATAATAATATTGTGCTCAACCCTCTTTTCTCTTTCTCACTTATTTTGTGTTGTTGTTCGTTGTTGTTGTTTTGCAATGTGTGGGGATGACACCCCCCCCCCCTCAAAAACAAACAAAACATGCGTTCATAAGAATTAACAACATATATCTAGTAACATCCATATTACATGAATATCATGCTAAGAACGTAATCTTATTTGGGACAGTATCACAAATGAGCAAACCTTTTCAAGTTCTTTGGTGCTGCAGTTGTCTTAGCATATTCAAACCAAAGAATTTCCACATGTTGGAGTACAAGCAGACCAAAATTAATATTCAATACAAACACTACGTTTCTAAAAAATTTTGAATTTAAAATATGAAACCTAGTCATCTCGCATTATAAAAAATAAATAACTAATTTTTAGAACACGTTTCTGGGGGGAAAGTGGAAAAGTTACATTTTAGCGTGACTCAGCTTCCTTCATAATATCTTGCATACCCAAACACAACGTGCAGTCATCTAAAGTGAAATATTATTGAAGCCATGTACTTGTTCTACCTGATTTACTCTTAACATGCCAGAATTATTCAAGCCTCTATTGATTTATGTGTTATTATTGGTGCAGATCTGGGACTTTAGGCACATTAAGGAGTTAATTATTTTTGTGATTTTGAAACTGAAACCCATTGATCTTGACCACACATTACACTTCATGTACATATCAGAAAATTTAATGAAGCATCAGAGTTTCAAATTCAAACGATCACTTTTCAACCACTAAAAGCTTGATTGTACAATATGAAATGAGATGAGTTATGTGTTCAGTATGCATATGAAGACTTTTCATAAACAAAATGTGATGATGTATTGTAAGACAATTTTACTGTAAAAATGGAAACATCAAACTGTTTGTCTTTTTTTTTTTCTGTTTATTTTACAAATTTACATCATTCATTATAATTTGATATTCTGCCCAAAACATTTCGAAGTTCTATCAGCGAGCCATCTTTTTTTTATAATCTGCTTCTTAGACAGGTAAATACTTTGTTGTTTGACTAAAAAACATGCAGATCGCATACACATGGATTGCAGTTTATTGGTTAAATTTTTTTGTTTCAATTAAGAAGCTTCTATCATGTCTGTTTTTTTTTTGGGAGGAGGTGGGGAAGCACAAATAAAGCTTGTTAACTTTCTCTGAAAAAATTGAACTTACATTATTATTTATGTAGCCAAGGGTAGCGCAACAAACTGATGCCTTCAAAATAGACAACACTTTTGAGAACTTCCAGGCGAAAAAATGATGTTGCCAACAATGCCTTTGTCCCAGTGCTGAATGCGTAAACTGGCTATTGTTTTCATTCTAAAAGCCAGAGATATAAATGTTATAGACTTAGAAATATCC
The DNA here is from genome assembly GCA_001188425.1 of Eucidaris tribuloides. Taxonomy (NCBI): domain Eukaryota; kingdom Metazoa; phylum Echinodermata; class Echinoidea; order Cidaroida; family Cidaridae; genus Eucidaris; species Eucidaris tribuloides. Next base: position 9,563 of record JZLH01S0250170.1, read on the forward strand.
GGCTAGCAGAGCTGTTGTAAAAGCCCTGAGGTAACAGTCATGTTGTATGTTGATGTTATCTGGTAAATGGAAAAGGTTTAATTGTGCCACACGCAAATGGTAACTTTAGAGAATTGACGGCAACATAGGGCCAGAGTATTGGTTGGTATTAAGATTGGGAATGCCTATGATATTTAAACGTGATGGTTAAGTTGGTATTCGGGTCTACAGGGGATAGATCGTTTTTGTTTTGATTTTTCCTAAGGGGGATGAATCAAAAAGAATTCCACAATGAATCGAAATTAATGGTCTTTGGGTTTCCCCAAAAAAGTAAGATTTTGTTATTTAATTGCACCAACATATTTCACCTTCTGTTATGATGGGAGGGGGGGGGCGAGAGGAAAGGACTGAAGTTCTGGATTTTCTTCAAGAATATGTTAAATTTTAAAGCAAACCATGATTCTTTCCTCAAGTATAACAAGATTAAATTATGAAAATAATGGTTCAGAAATCCATGTAATGTGGGTAGAAAGTTGACATTAAATTATATTCATGGAAATGTTATGTTCCATCCTTCTACCTAATGTGTGTAAAAATACAGCGTGTATCAAAAAAAGTAGACACTTAGGAAAAAAATTTATCTAAAATTGTATTTCGTGATTTTGAGCATTATTTTTGATTATGAATATTACCTTGGACCTAAGCTATCTGATGACACCTATACGGTATTTGAAAGTATGTCTCACGCATGAGCTGAAGCCACAGGCCACTTTTGTCCAATAGGACCTATATAAGATTGCATTTGCGCACAAATAGTGTTCTCTTATATCAATGTTAATGCCTCACAAATCCGGGTGCTGCAGAAGCTCTTACCTGATGTGCTCAATGGATTGAAGTCCTCAGCATGCTCGATGAGTAAGAGCTTATATCAGTTTTGTGACAAAAAAAGATAAAATGAAGCACTGATTCATGTATATAACCCCCAGTAAAAGGAGAAGTTGTATGTTGGCAAGATAGAACTGTGAATTTAAAAAAAATGATTATCTTCTTTTTCATTGGTTGGGGGTTGGTAATGTTGTATCTGAATTAATGCTTTATTTTCTTTCTTGTCACAGAATTGAATATCAAAGCTCTTCTCTTGAGCATGCTGAGGATTTAGAATGTAGCAACAATTTGAAGGCAATGATTCAGATACACGCACCACCTATTCCCTTCAAAACAAGAAAAAATGTCATTTCTTCAGTTCACAGTTATCTTTGGCGAACATGACATTTTCTCCTTTTTAGGGGGGACTTGCTGAATCATTTTCTTCATTTGTGTCTTTTGCCACACAAATTGACTATTACAGTCTTCTCTGAACATGCTGAGGATTCATCCTTTGTGCCACATAGGTGAGAGCTTCTGCGAGCACCGGTCTGTGAGGCATCAAAACATTGACTTATAAGATACACAATTCTGGGCAATGCTTTTGGCCTATTGGACAAAGTGGCCTGTGCTCACTCATGCGGAAATACTTAATACCAAATAGCTGTCATCAGGGATAGCTTAGCCAAGGTATAAATATTCATATCAAAAAAATTTTTTTATCATCTAGATCTGAAATATTTGCGTATAAATTTTTTTTCTGTAGTGTCTACTTTTTTTTGATACACGCTGTATAATTGTGTGACAGCTTCACTTAGCATATTTTGTCATTCATGGTATAATTCATATCTCTTCTTCTTCTTCTTCTTCTTCTTCTTCTTCTTCTTCTTCTTCTTCTTCTTCTTCTTCTTTTCTTCTTCTTCTTCTTCTCTTATTCTTTCTTCTTGCTTCTCTTCTCTTCTTCTCTTCTTCTTCTTCTTCTTCTCTTCTTCTCTTTCTTTCTTCTTCTTCTTCTTTGTCTTCTCTTTTTTCATTTATATATTGTTAAACCTTCATTCACATAGTACATGAATCAAGCAGGTATTAAAGCAAGTTATTCATCTACAACAGTGTAACTCTGGATATATTATCTCAATTTTTATGTTTTTTTTTAATTTGTTTTAAGAATTGATAATTTGTATCTAATTTTGTATAGTTTTTTTTTCACTATTTCATACTATAGTTTGCAAAGCTCTTGTAAAACAAGTGTTACAATCAAATAATTACATCTGTTATTAGTTTTGCTAAGCTCTGCTATTAACGTTTTGCCATCTAAAATATAACAACTATGACAGTAAAAATGTTGGACTTTACAGGAAATGCACAAACCCACCAACAATGATAAAAAAAGTGAAAAGTTTCAGCTCTCTTACAGTCTTTAAAATATCCAAATGAGGGTAAAAGCATAAAAAATCATGATGTAAATAGCTAAATAATGTTATATATACATTCTGAAAGAGATATAATTTTCACCTTTTAATTACAGTATGGAAATGTTAGGATAAATTTGCAAGATTTGATTCATATTGATAATTTCACACTAACAAAAACCTGAATCAAACTTCCAGGAAAAGAAATATAATTACTGTATCTTGTTTTGTTTATTGAAGGTAACATATGGTAAATACAAATGATGAAATCCCATGTTATATTCGAAGGATTTGACCAATCAACATATAACCATTAATACATTTAACTGTAGTATTTGTATCATTTTATTATATACATTAATGTATGTACGTATCACATTGTTAAGGTAGGAGCATGTTCATTGTGAAATTTCTGTTTTACTTTTTGTAACTAAATTATAAAATATGAGCACCCTGTTCAAAATGCATCAAATTAAAACAACAAATGACCTGCACTGGTTCTGATATAAAACAGACATGACACCTGTTTCGATGAATAACTTGCTTTAATATGCTTGATTCATGTATATGTGAATGAAGGTATAACAAATTATAAAATGAAAAAAAAAAGAGAAAAGAAGAAGAGAGAGGAGGTAATGATGAAGAAGACTAGGAAAGAGGAGGAGGAGAAGAAGAAGAAGAAGAAAAGAAGAAGAAATAGAAGAAGAAGAAGAAGAAAAGAAGAAGAAGAAGAAAAGAAGAAGAAGAAGAAGATGATTTATACCACTGAATGTCAAAATATATGCTAATGAAGCTGTCACACAATTATATATTGCTATATATTGTACACAACATTAGGTAGAAGGATGGAACATAATTTCCATGAAACTAATTTAATGTCAACTTCTACACATTACATGATTTCTGAAACCATTATTTCATAATCTAATCTTGTATACTTGAGGAAAGAATCATGGTTTGCTCTTAAAATTTAACATATTTCTTGAAAGAAAATCAAGAATTCAGCCTCCTCTCCCCCCCCCCCCCCCTCATCAAGAAGGTGAAATATTATGTTGTGCAATAAATACAAAATTACTTTTTGGGGGAAACCCAAAGACCATTAATTCGTAATTCATTTGTGATTCTTTTGATTTCATCCCCCTTAGGAAAACAAACAAAAACAGATCTATCCCTGTAGACCCAAATACCAACTCTAACCATCACGTTTAAAAATCATAGGCATTCCCAATCTTATACCAACCAATTTCTCTGGCCCTATGTTCCGTCCATTCTCTTAAAGTTCCATTTGCGTGTGGCCACAATCTAAACTTCAATTTACCAAGAATAACACAACAATAAACATGACTGTTACCGCAGGGCTTTACACAGCCTGCAGCCGGATATTTCAAGTCTAAACATTTATATCTCTGGCTTTTTAGAATGAAACACGAATAGCCAGTTTACGCATTCAGCACTGGACAAAGGCATTGTTGCAACATCATTTTTCGGCCTTGGAGTTCAAGTGTGGTCTATTTTGAAGGACAGTTTGTTAAGGCTACCTGGCTACATAAATAATATGTAAGTTCAATTTTTCAGAGAAAGTTACAAGCTTTACTTTGTGCTTCCCCCACCCCTCCTCCAAAAAAAAGACATGATAGAAGTTCTTAATTGAAACAAAAAAAATTTAACCAATAAATGCAATACATGTGTATCGATCTCATGTGTTTTTAGTCAAAACAACAAAGTATTTTCCTGTCTAAAGCAGATTATAAAAAAAAGATGCTCCTGGATAGAACTCGAAATGTTTTGCAGAATATCAAATTTATAATGAATGATGTAATTTTGTACATAACAGTTTGATGTTTCCATTTTTACAGTAAAATTCTTTACACATTCATCACATTTTGTTATGAAAGTCTTCATATGCATACTGAACACATAAACTCATCTCCATTTCATATTGTAAATCAGAGCTTTTAGTGGTTGAAAAGTGATCGATTTGAATTTGAAAACTCTGATTGCTTCATAAATTTCTGATATGTACATGATATGTATGTTGTGGTCACAGATACCAATGGGTTTCATTTCAAAATTCACAAAAAATAATTAACTCTTAATGTGCCAAAGTCCCAGATCTGCACCAATAATACACATAAAATCAATAGAGGCTTGAATATTCTGGCATGTTAAGAGTTAATCCAGGTAGGAACAAGTACATGGCTTCAATAATATTTCACTTTAGATGACTGACTTGTGGTTTGGGGATGCAAGATATTTGAGGAAGCTGAGTCACCTAAAATTAACTTTTTCCACTTTTCCCCAGAAACGTGTTTAAAAATTAGTTATTTTTTTTATAATGCAATACCTAGGTTCAATTTTTAAATTCAAAATTTTGTAGAAACGTAGTGTTTGTATTGAATATAATTTTTGGTCTGCTGTATCCAACATGTGGAAATTCTTTGTTTGAATATGCCTAAGACAACTGCACACCAAAGAACTTGAAAGGTTTGCCATTTGTGATACCTGTCCCAAATAAATTACGTTCTTAGCATGATATTCATTAATGATGTTACAGATATATGTTGTTAATTCTTATGAACGCAATGTTTTGTTTTGTTTTTGAGGGGGGGGGGTGGTCACCCCCACATGCAAAACAACAACAACAACAACAACAACAAAATAGTGGAGAAAGAGAAAAGAGGGTTGAGCACATATATGTATTCACTTTTCACTTTGACTTTTATCCCTATCCCATTGTTATTAATTTTATGTCAAAATTGAATCATAATACCATTCTTTGTCAAGGTACTCAAACAAGTCAGTATCAAAAACATATTAAAAATTATGTTCTTAAAATATTTATTGATTATCATTATAGATTTTTAAATGGCATATCTTACTTGTTAATTATTACACATGTATGTCAATATCCATTGTTTGTTTTAATTGTAAGTTTTACGCAATTCAGCCTTTTGGCTGTGATGCTTTACTGCTTTTGATATTCAATAAATCCATTTATATATACAGTCTATCTATCTATAACTTGAGGGAGGCAACCCCCTCAACTATGCCCCCCACCCCTGGTTTTGCCATTGTCTATTCTAGATAGGATCCAGATACACAAGTACTGCTGGGCGTTGGCTGCGTGGTGTTCCTTACTCCTTCACATCTATTCTGACGCCATAGATACTATCATAGGGTCCATGATACTATAAAACGAACTAGTATTTATGCTGACACTTGAGTTGTGGCATCTGGAATGTTTGGAATGCGAGTTAATTCAACTGTCATCACGTAAATAAACAGTGGTCTTGACATGTGCATCATCTGGGGACAAAATGAAACCAGAAACAAAAGAAGGCAGAGTGTGAGAATCAATAAGAAAATCAACAAAAATATATATAAAAAAATGTAATTTGTGCTAGATTCTTCAGCTGCTAAGCCACATAAGTTAAAAACAATAAGCCTATTTATTTTGTTTATTTTTTTCTAACTTAAACAATACAGATAAACTTGTTACAAAACCATGTAACATACCCAAGTGGTGTACTTGGCCAATATAATATGTTAAGTATATCGAAGTCTCTTTCACAGTATTGAAAATATTCTACAAAATAGTCACATTCGAAATTAATATTAAATGTAATTCAGAATGCTCAATGATATATTTTTCTGTTCTTAAATAAGCCATGAAAGGAAAATGGAATATCTTGTGACTGAAACATATGAAATGGACAGAGTCATTATGGTATAACCAGTGCATGCCAGCAAACAAAGAAAAAGAAATAAAAAGTTTGCAGAGCAGATTGAAATTATATAATCTCCCATCTATTTGGAAACAAGATAATTATGAAAAAAAAAACCTATTTCACTTAATCCTGATGCTGACAATGAAAGAATTAAAATTGGTAGTTTATGAGCTAATTTCATCCTACTGTCAATAATTACATATGATGATATTTTACAAATGAAACACAATGCTAGTCGGCCTGGTCCTGAAATGAGGACTGTGTGTGTTATACAAATGAGAATCTAGTTTTGTATCATTCACCTATTTCCAAAACCAGTTAGCCCTGCTTGAAAACTATGCAGTTTTTGGTTAACATACAATCCATTTTGACAATCTATTTTTTTTTTAAATGAAGTGTTTTTTTTCTGATGTGCTGGATTGGTGGTAAGATGACTTCATTTATGTTTCACAATCCATATATATTTGTTTTGCAATCACTTTAGTCCTCACGACTGCTCATACCAATATATCTTTTTTCATGTATTTAGAATACAATTGTTATATTTCTACACAAAAATGTCAACAAAAAAACAGTTACATGAATCTTAACAATGTATGAGCAGGTTTGGGGTATGGACAGATAGATAATAGTCAATTAAACTTTGGATACAGCACTGTTTCCAAATTGCGTTTTTAATACTTCCTGGATATTCATTTATACATCCATAGATTTAATGCCTCACTTTATAACATATCTGTGCATCCTGTTAAATGTATAAAATAGTTCAAAACATTTGAGTTTAAGACCATTTTTTTTTCAATTTACTAAAATGAGGTAATTTCCTCTCTCTCTCAGGTGCAACAAGTCTATTTTTTTTTTCATCTTGTTATAGATATGTCAAATAGTCCCAGCTCTTTGGATATTCCCTGGGAGAGGTAAATTCTTTTAACCTTGGGTATAAAAATACAAGATTTGTCAACATAAAAAAAAACAGTCAGAAAAATCTGATGTGGGAATGGGATGACATATCTAATAACAATTATCTTGAATAAGCACCCTGAAATAAGGCCTGTGTGTGCTTATGGAATCAAATGTATTGTTTCAGCTATGGTGTTTGGTTAATGTGCAAACCACTTTTTAAACTCTAACTCTGTTTAAATTCGATGAGAGGCTTTCGGTACAACCATGTACGTTGGAAAACTCCACGTTCCGGTCAGAATGCTCTGGCCGTCGTCAGTATTTTTTTTTCTGAAGTGCTAATATTGGTGTTGAGATGACTTCACGTTTGTTTCACAATCATTCTTAAACCATATATATTTGTTTTACTATCACTTTTGTCCTCATCACTGCTCATTCCAATATGTATTTAGAATACAATTGTTACATTTCTACACAAAAATGTAAAAAAAAAGAAGAAAAAAACAACAAGTAGATGAAACTTAAATTTTTTTGAAAGATTTGGGGTAAGGAGAGATGGATAAGAGTCAATTAACCTTTGAATACACCACCATTTCTAAATGTGCTTTTTTTCCAATATTTCCTAGATATAAATACAGTATATGTACTGTATACCTGGTAATTTTCGTGGTGGTTTTATTTTCACGAATTTCGCGAGTCAGTTATTGTGAAAATTTCCTCTTTGGTTCATGTCTAGTCACACTAATGAAATCACCACTAAAATGGCAAAAATTAGCACTCGTGAATTTTGAAATTTAGTCCAAAACCACAAAAATATCTCTACGCGAAATATTGCGCAATATACAGCTATTACACATACACGTCCCATTTTATAATGAATCTGAGTATTGTTCTGAAGGGTGCAAAATATTCAAAAAGATTGGATTTTAGGACCATTTTTCTCAATTTACTAAAATGAGGTAATTTCTCTCTGTCAGGTAAAGCAAGTCTGTTTTTTTTCAAATAGTCCCAGCTCTTGGATGTTCCCGGGAGAGGTAAATTCTTTTAACCTTGGTATAAAAAATACAAGATTTGTCAACATTAAAATCAGTCCAAAAAAATCTGGCGCGTGGAATAATTTAAAGATGTCTGCATGCAATGAGAATGACTGATTCACGGATGACGCAATCAATAATAATTATCGTACACCTTGAACTCGCATCTTTTTGGCAAAAAAAAGTGTGCGGGGGGGGTGGTAAAAGGAGAAAAAATGAAGTGCTGTATCGTTGCGCCATTGTTATTTTTAGGAAGGCGTAATTCAGAGCATCCCTCAAGGGTAGCGAGGTATTGGCTGGCAAAGTCTGACTAAACAGCGCGCAGAGGCCCCCTGTGGGTACTGCTGTCTTTCTGTCTGGTGCATGTCGTTCTATTTTATATGCTAACACTGATTATCAGTATCACAAACTTATTCATGGTTAGCTTTAAAATTTGAATATTGGTATATGTTTTCAAGCAGTTTGGTTGATTCTTGCCCGCATTTTTGACTTGTCCCAATCATGTCACTGCTTTTAAGTGATAGGCTAGCATTGTGGAGCTTCAATTTAAAAAAATTGTTCAAACTTTGATATCTGAGCCACATAGTAGTGTTCAAATGGACAAATAAAACACCCTAGAATACAAAAGTTTGGAAAGTTACACTGCCAATGGCAAGTTATACATTGCAATAAACAATAAAACTCGGGGCGAGTTTTATTAACCTAGGTGTACACACAGTAAGTCTATGGGAGGAAATGGGCAAGTGAATCTGGTCACCTTACGATTTTCACTTTTTTAAAGCACTAAATAATCATTTTGAAATACAATTTTTTCAGGGCTTCATTTGTAGACCTCATCAAAGACACTGGTAGCATGGGGAATCATGCGGCTCAGATTTTTTAACTGTGGTAAATGTTAGCCAATACCTTTAAATACAGCGCTCGACACTAGCACTTGTCCGCTTGCCTGGGGCAAGTAAAATTTCAACATAAAATGAACAAAACATCTTACAATCTTACCAAAAACAAAGGAAATATGTCGAATATTTCCATTAACAAACACTTAATTCCATCATTATTTTGTTCATTGTACCTAATTTAAATGACTCTTTAAATTCCTGAATCACACCTTTTGCAACCCCCAAAAAACAAACATCCCATGCTATAATATAAAAAGGTTTAATGGTTAACATTGGTGACATCAGTTTTGTTTCCGATCATTATTTTGGTGGGCAAGTAAATTTGTCATTTGGGCAAATAAAAATGTAAACATGATGATTTCACTTGCCCAAAGGGGCAAGTAGGAAAAAAAGTTAGTGTGGAGCTCTGTTTAACACCATGACCCCAGTGCATAGTCATCAATATGGAGAAAAAGTTCTATAGTTCAACAATAATTTTTTATTTTCATTTTTTAGGGGGGGGGGGGGGAGGGGGTACAAGTTAGAATTTACCTTGGCTAACAAAAGGAAATATTTGACCATGATACAACCAAAATCTTAAACACTACAAAAATTGAGATCTGCTTCAAATTCTTTCGTTTCCCTTTAATCCCTTAATG
>JZLH01S0250182.1:2744-28154 GCA_001188425.1 Eucidaris tribuloides
CTCCCATAGACTTACTGTGTGTACGCCTAGGCTATTAAAACTCGCCCCGAGTTTTAATTGTTTATTCATGCATAACTTGCCATTGGCAGTGTAACTTTCCAAACTTTTGTATTCTAGGGTGTTTATTTGTCCATTTGAACACTACTATGTAGCTCCGATATCAAAGTTTGACAATTTTTTAAACTGAAGCTCCACAATGTTAGCCTATCACTTTAACACATATTCACATCAAAGTCATAGTTACAATATGATGAATTGTACAAATGGAGGTGACATTTCATTAATGGACTGATGGAATATACTCACTAGGATTTACACCAAATTTTGAATGAACAGAGACTTTGCGATTTTATGAATTTCATGGAAAAATCCCTACAAAATTTACACTTCATGCAATTATAGAAACTAATTGATGTGGGGGAGAAAAGCAACACTACCCATCCCCTTTCCCTCAACAGCCTTCTTTGTCTTACTTTCAATACCATTCCATGACCACAACAAGAGTGTCGCTGGGGCGAGCACATAATACGCCCGCCTGTAACGCTGAAAATGGAGTTATTGGTCAAGCAAGAAAAGTGGAAGGTGGCGACTGAGCTAGTGAATTGAGGTCACATGACTGTGACTTTGACATAACATGTTCAAATCAGTAGGTGTCATTGGACTGGAGGTACTTTAAATGGATGTGATTAAATGAATAGGGACCAGAAACAGGAATGTGATCAGCTGCAGCTAAACAGATGCTTGATGAACATGTGGAAAACCAAGTGACTTTTCATGTTTTTTTTTAATAAAGTGTCGGCATAAGTTATTGCGTTTACAAGGAAAAGTTTAGACTTCACAAGGGTAAGATGAAAACATGTCACTGTGACCTGGCTTGACCTTTGACCTTTCGACCTCAAAATGAATAGGCTTCCTGGGATCCATGCTAGTATCATACACACCAAATTATGTGAGCCTAGGTTAAGTTAAAGTAAACTGAAGTTATTGCATTTACAAGGACTTCACAAGGGTAAGATGAAAACATGTCACTGTGACCTCGACCTTTGACCTTTCGACCTCAAAATCAATAGGCTTCCTGAGATCTATGCTAGTATCATACACACCAAATTATATGAGCCTAGGTTAAGTTAAACTGAAGTTATCGCGTTTACAAGGATTTCACAAGGCTAAGATGAAAACATGTCACTGTGACCTTGACCTTTGACCTTTCAACCTGAAAATCAATAGGCGTCCTGGGATCCATGCTAGTATCATACACACCAAATTATATGAGGCTAGGTTAAGTTAAACTGAAGTTATGGTGTTTACAAGGAAAAGTTAACGGACGGACGGACGGACAGATGGACACCAATCGTGATACCATAATACATCCCGTAGCCGGGCGTATAAAAAGAAGTTTCTCATCAAAACAATTATGATAAGAATTCATTATCATATGTGCCTTTCTCATTTTCGACAATGACACCAGAGAAGTCCATTCACTAGATATTAAAAATCATCTTCAAACCATACATCACAGGAAATGAAGGATGAAAAAATGCAGGAAAACTGCAACAAATTCCCCTCATTGCACACAAATCTTGCAATACCTCCCCCTCCCTATTCTTTGTCTTCTCCTTTTCAAGTTTCCTTTCTAACTGGTAACACATCAGCTATAAGACAAACACATCATATGCCATCACTCCAAATGCCAATCAAAACTTATAACACCTCCCTTCCTTACATGTAGGTGAGTTTTGCCTTCAATAAATACCTGGTCACCATGACCTTCAAATTCCCAAAATCATTTCCTTGCTCATCATTTGATGCACCACACGCTACACCAGGGTACTGTTGTACCCCAGGGTACCGCGTTGTGTAGTACCCTCTTCTGTCCAAAAATGTGTTTTCTTTGGTTATGATCATTGAGATCAGTGGTTATGATGCAGAGGCTGTGCAAGTGCACGACAAAAAGACATAAACTTACAAAATGTGGGGTGAAAATGAAGCTGAAGTTATTTCCACTTCAAACATAAACTTTACAAAGTTTTGTAACCCAGGGCACAGTGCTTACAAAAAAAAAAATAATTCAACTAAATAGCAAATTTTTATTTGGTATCCCAGGGTACCATTTATGTCATCATTTGACCCCCAACATCATTTTCTTGCTCATAATTTGACTAGGCAATTTGATCAACATCTTTGGCTTGTAAATTTGCTATGTGACATATTCTTCTCCAACAAAATTCTAATTCAAAAACTTTTGATGTTTCAATCAACCATAATTGGGTTGGTTGAAATATCAAACAAGTATTAATGAACAATTTAAATGATCAATGAGAGTTTTTTGTATCAACATTCTGAGTCTCTGCATCAGGTGACCTCTTGTACAAATTCCTTTCCCCCACTACAATAAAATGATCATAAAGGCATCTTCAAGGTTTTAAATAAAGGTCAAGACCTAGAAAAAACAGGTTTTACAGGAAGTGTTATTTGTATAGATTTGGTAATTGGAAAAAAAAAAATTCTCCAATTGTTACTTTCTGTTGTTTCACATCTAGAAATGCACACGATACTCCATACTTAGTTTAAAACCACAATATCTCATTAAAAAACAAGTTGCAGTAGGTTTGATGTTGTTTTCTGTTGTCTGGCAGGACACTACCATACTTTGTGACAGATTTATCAAAATATTGTCTGATGGACCAAGACTATACTTGGGCTTTAAGTGTCAATATTTTCAGTAAGAATGATAAAAGCCTCTTTTGATCTGTAAGATCTCAATCACAGTCTCAAGCGATCCTAACCAAGGTTTGCAGGACTTATGTCTTATAGGACCATCTGTAGGATCCCATAGGAGGCAAGGAAAAAATATGTAGGATCCGATTCCAGCACCATAGTAGCAGAACTTTTATCTTTGGGATCATCTGTAGGACCTGCAGGATCCAAGTTCCATTCTCACGCGATCCTGTTCATGGTTTGTAGGACTTTCATCACCAAAGGATCCTCCACCACGTCGGGGTCTGACATCCTCCCAAAACTGTCCTGGGCTGCCATGGCCAACACCGCCCCTCCCTGGGGCCTCCACTGGGTGGGGAGGATAGTCGTCGCTTTGCGTGGGGACATCTCGGTGTTGGTGAGAATATTTGAGGAGGAGGAGGAGGGGGAGAAGGTGGAGGAGAAGATGAGTTGCTGCAGGTATTCGACGCGGTCCTCTCGTTCAGCTAAGTCTATCGAGTGCCATTCATAGAAGGGGATCTGGAAGAACGAGATGGAAAGAATGGGATAGAGAGAATGGGATAAATCACAAATGAAAGAAAAACTAGACTTGAATTTGTCACTGAGACACTGAGACAAATAAGATGACCTGCGTGTCCCACGTGATGTTAACACCCAAAGAGAATGTTTCATCCCAACGTTCAAAATTGCCATGATATAGGTTTCAATATTCTCCCCTAAATTTAAAAAAAAATGATTTCAGAATGCAAAGTTCATTTTGTGTAAGGTATTACTATTATATTTTCATGAAAGCAGTTATGAAATTTTGAGTCATATTTTCTTGTATTGAAAAAAACAAAATATGAGCTACAAAAAACAAGTTCTCAGAAGTTTCCAATTTTGTTGCATTTTTGTGACATCCTTTTGCTGTTTTTGCACCATTATAACTGAACATATTAAATTTCCATGAGTAGTGCCATCAGTGCCTTGTTTCTCTATAATACCCTTCAATCCTTCATTCATTTGGCTGTGATGTCCTGGAAATGCATACAATGCCGTTTTGAAATCGCCATTATGCCCTTCTCCTCATCCTGTCCTTTTTGTTGGCTATGATCATTTGGCTAGTCAGACTCATTGCACACTCTGTTTGCTTCTGAAAAACTTAATAGGAAGAAAGCCAACAGGCATGATTTAAGCCTGTTATGTACATTTACAGTGCATAACATACATGTTGAAGCAGACCCCAGCTCTAATAATACTGCTTGTCAGATGCACACTACATTTATGCATGCGATGTTGTTTTATGCCAGCACATGTCTGGACTTGGTGCCCTTTTGTGCATGGCTTTGATGCCCTTTTTGCCCAGGCTAGGTGCCCTTTTAAGTTTGTCCCAGTATTTAAGTGCCCTTTTCGTAAATGGTATTGCCCGACAAAAGCTTTAATTCAAGGCGTGCAACTACCATCCAATGACAGGCAGGCCCACTAAAAATCACACGATATTTCACAGTTCTAAAATATACCCTACATTGGCAAAAGGAAACAAGTGACAAATCATTCAAATTTGAGTTATTGAAGTTGTTAAAATTCCTAAGCACGCTGTGCTTTCAGGAAAAATTGGGAAAAGAAATAATCATTCTATGAAATTGATTAAGTCAAACTGTTGTGAAATTGCATTGATGCCACAGTAAATGAGAGACAAAACTTGCTCATTTATGAAAAATGACACCTTTGTCACTTACATCCGTTTGCCAAAGTAGGACAGTATATAAACTCCTCAAAAAAACTCTTCAACTCAACTTTGAGCATTGATATCTCTCTTGGTATTAAAGTATAATTCTTTAAATTGGTATCATTGAAAAGCCTGTCTATTTCCCTTTACAATAATACCTCATTTGCCATGATTATGAATTCGTGGAATGGGCAAGACGTTTTAATAAGGGGTCGAGGGAAAAGTTGCAATAATTAAGTGTTATTGTCAATGACGAACTCTTTTTTATACAGGATGCATAGAGTTCATTGACCTTGATTTTGAGTTATGATGTTCAGCAAATACAGTGATGAATAACAATTTTAGTCTTTCTTGCTTTCAACATTGTTTTGTAAAGAGTGATTCAAACTGTGTTCAAGAGAATTGCTTCAGCTACCAAGAAAGATATCAGCGCTCAAAGTTGAGTTGCAGAACGTTTTTTTTTTGAGGAGTTTATGGCCATCATCATCTCACCTGGACATATTTATAGCCCATCAGTTCCAAGTGGCGTTTCTTGAGTGCTGCCATCCCAAGAGCATGACGAGAGTTGACGCAGTAAGAGTTACTGAACATGTAGTCAATGGCCACCCTGAAATTATCAAGAAATCCAAACTAGAAAGTGAACAAACAGTCCATACTTTTTCTCTTTTTGACTCATCTGACTTGAAAAAGAAAACACAAGAACACCATTGATGTGGTGCTCATCTGAAATCTGGCAAAGAAAGATCACTTTATAATTTTAATGTCATTACTATGACAGAAAAATCACACGTAGTTTGACAGCAGTTTTAATATTAAAAGCAATAATTATCCATCTCAAACTTAATCCATTGTAGCTGAGTGTAGCCTACTTACATCTATTTCGCAACTCGGATGGGGAACACATTTAAAAAAGACTAAGAACTATTACCTTATTCCTTATTCCCTTCACTGAACACTAAATGTAATCATTCAGCAAATTAACTTTTTTTTGTATGTGTATTTACAATCATGCTTCAAAATTAACATTTGTTATCTCTAAATTTGTCTACAATATTATTTTCCTAGCCTAATTAGTTTCAATGTATTTTTGGTTGTATATCACGGCTGCGAGTTTTTCTGATTCTCAACCCACCAAATTACCCACCAAAATCAGTGAAAACCATCAAATTTGCATTTAATGGGTAGCATACCCTAGTCCCTAGATATGGTTAGAAAATGTTGTAATCAATTTATACACGTAAAACACACCTGGCTAAAGGCGTATGACATCGTCTGCTGACATAAATGGTATCCTGGGATACAATAGACTTATTTATTAATTTTTTCAGTACTGCACCCTACGTTACCAAACTGTGTTTTTTCAATATAGGAAAACTCTCTTTGTACAAAATATTTTAAGTGGTCTTATTCAACACTTAAGGCCCCTAAAATAACACTTTCAATGTCATTTCCACCTGGCTTTTGGTCAGTTTATTTCCTTATGTTGTGCACCAGTACAACACCTGCATCTCTACCGTACAAAGTTCTGTAATTCTAATGAACACAAGAGGGTGCTACACTACACGATATCCCGGGGTATATAGCATAGTGCATCATATGTTTGAAACTCCTTGAAACAACATACCTTTGTGCAGCTTCCGGTAGTTGTTTAGTCTGGGTTCCCCACTGCATCAGATCAGCCAGCACTCCGCCAGCCACGGCACCAAGGCGGTTTAACACGCTGCCATAGTCTGCACACGGTAGAGGGCTCCCTTCAGAATCTAGTACACACTCGAATGCTAAAGCGAGGTAAAAATCAGTGGTAGACATTATTTCATTTTTCACTACATCAAATTAATGTACAATTTATTGTACAAACTACGAAACTTCAAATATATTTTATACAACCTCTGAAACACTATAAATCTCTGGTTTTCATTTATTCTAACATTCATTCAGAAATTGGCACATAAATATACACTCGATAGTATTGGCAAATCTAAAAATATGAGAGTAACACCAGAGAAATATTGCATGACACTGGTTTAAATCACCCAACCAGTACTGTTGTAACATACAAACGTGAACAAACACAAGTTTGTTTATGTTTTGTTCTCAAAAAACATTTCATCACCAAAATAATATTACATCATTACTTCATCATACATAGCATTATTCAGAATTAATTTCATACCTTATAAAAAGCAGAATACAGTCAATAATTTCGATTGAAAATGTCACATTTAGCTGTTGCACCACAACATATGGATACAAACTGACAAAAGTAAATCGAAATAGATGTTGAAGTCGTGCACAAGACAGGTTTTAAATATTGAGAAGCACACTACGAATATGTTCAAATATATGTTCTGGTAACCCATGGTATGGCACAGAAAAAAACAACAACAAAATTTCAAAAACTGGTGAATTTCTATTTTGTACACCCAATATACAATTTAGTCTTGCACGACTAAGTTGCCAAAAGTTGGAGTCGCGACTATCTTCAAGGACTTTAGAAATGCAAAAGTCGACTCTCTGGACCACTGTGAAAACATCAATGACAATCAACATTGCAGTCTTTTCAGTTCATTGTTGTATAAAATCATGGCCAGTTTAGTTCAAGTAGAGACATACATGGGGTATATGTTCAGGTTGTTGAACTGAAATCATTGAAGGAGGACACTGAACAGTCACTGTATAGGCTGTAGTGTGATTCTTTTTATCTATTGATCATGCCGACAGACCCAAACGCCGAGAGTCACCAAATAGTCAGAGTCGCGATTTTTGATGGGCGACTAGTCAACTCCAAAAAATCCTAGAGTCGTGCAACACTAATACCATTTACATCATCGAATACTCACAAATGTCATAGTGATACGGTGTGACAACAAATGAACGAAGGAACTGGGATCCACCAAGAACTTGAACCAAGGTTTCCTGAATCTCCTGGAGTGAAGGATGGAAGTACACTTTCCCTGCAAAAGGAAGAAAAAGGGAGAAAAACTTCCATGTTTGTGTTTGTGTTTCAAACATACTGAAAATTATCTCATCGTATCTAATTATAAGGCATAGTTCATACACACAGGTTATTATGGGTCAACTATGGGGTGAGGAGAATGGGGACGTGTACTGTTACCACCTCACAAAAGATTAAAACAAAATAATCACACATGATACTGAAATTGTATTTCGGCCATGGTTGTAATGGGGGGAAGGGGGGGGGGGCAACATTTTCAGTAGCTCTTAAATTTTGGTCTGTCTGGCCTGTGTACTTTCAGGCTGTAATCTTATAAGTTCAGGGCTCCACAATAACCTTTTTGACTGGTTGCTCAATTGATTCAGATTCAGATTCAGATTTATTTATTCCATTATTCATTAAAAACAATAACATAACGTATGTACAATTTGATATTTAAAAGCAAGAAAAATGAAAATGGGAAACTAAAATTAAAGCCCTGTTGGGCCTTGTCAGCACACCTTTTCTTTTCATTTATTTAGTTGTCCAAACAAAATGTTTACTTGCCCCCCAAAAAGTGAACTTGCTTGTTTTACTTCATTGGAATTTACACAAAATTGAAACTGTATTGAAAAATAAATACAAATTTTTGATACTCTCTTGATTGAAAATTGTTTACTTGCCAATATGGGCAAGCAAAATTAATTTCCATAAATTTTTACTAGCCCAGAAGCAAAATTTACTTGTCCCGAGCTAGCAGGCAAGTGCTAGTGTCTAGCCCTGTTATAAGCATACTGTCATGCTGAAGCCAGCTTACTCAGAGCAACCCCAATACAAAAAATAGAATTCTTACTTTGCAAGTGTAAGAAGGTTGGCCTCAAAGTGAAATTTGGAGTTATTTCCAAAATTATTACTCACTGCTTTTCAAGACATCTCTACAGAAGTCTTCATGGAACCAGGGTACTTGTAACTCTGGGCATTCCAACGCCACCGATCGGTTGAGGTACATCAGTTTCCTGCGATACATCATACTCCTGCTTGGTAAAGCTTAAGAGAAATGATGAAGAAAGTTATTAGTAAGATTCCATAGTATTTGAGCATTTATTTCTCGAGTTCTGAACATGCCAAGCATTTTTTTTTTAAGAATGCCACAATGAGAAACTTCTCATGTACAAGTCAGCTTTGAACAATCGTGTTAGAGAAAATTGTTGTGCACAAAATTTGTAAATAAAGTATACACTTTCTAACAATGTGATTTTCATTTTAAGATTGTTCTGATTTTTGAAAGTTACACTGCTACAGTAGAATTTGTCAAGTAACATATATCCAAACAGTATATCGACAAATACATACGAAATATGCAAGATTTTCCCATTTCACATAAAAATTTGAAAAAAATGTCAAATTTGTAATCAAATGTAAACCTTATGTGTGATTGAGTGAGGGTTGTCCCTCTGCTACATCAAAATGACAAAACAAAATTCATTCTAAATATTTTACTTCAGTTTTAAACTTTACTTCAGATTATTACCAGTTTAACCCCAGTTCATTTCATTTCATTTAATTTCTTTTAAAACTTATACCCATTTGTTTTCGAACACAAATCAGCTATCTCACCTTCTAGTTCTTCATCAAGCCTGGTCAGAAATTCTAGGCTGAAAATCTTCCTCAGCAGCTCCTCTGGATACTGCTGGCCCAACGTACACAGATGAGCTACATCCACGACATATCCCGCCGGAAGACGGTCCAGAAAAGGCAGGATACGATCGACGCAGGCCTCGTAGAACTCACTCGCATTAGGCGGCTGGTGGGAAAGCGAGCTGAATGGACCAATCGCATACAAGACCTGCAGAGGTGTGATCTTTCTGACATCCTGAGCAATGACCTTGGCAATCTCGTCGAGCAGAGTTGGCTGAAGATACCGGGCATGCAGCAGGTGTCTCGCGCATTCGATGGCTAATTGGGGGGTCAGGCGTGAGAGGATATGTGTGTATCTCTGGAAGGCAACTCCAGTGAGGAAGGTCTGGTCCCCTTCCTCCAGGAGAAAGTCAACAATGTTGTTCAAGTAGCAAACGCTTGTTATCTGGTTGATGGAGTTGACAGCAAGATCCTGGAGACTTTGCAGGAGACTAGCACACTGGTTTGGCAGCGGTCCATGTTGGCCCATCCGCCGAGAGATCCGTGCTACCGCCAGTAACATCTGGTTTATTCCGGCTGTGTGTAACTGAGGTAGAATGGCCATTGCTCTCTTGAACACCACATTATCAACGGCCTTCAGAGGCATGAGAGAGATGCAGTAGATGATGTGCATGATTCTGCCAAGGTTGAAAGCCTCATGCAGCATCGATATCAAGCTCGAATAAATATGAACGTAAACATTCTTATCTATGCTGTCCATTCTAATCAGAAATTCCACAATTCGAGAGATGGCACCCGTTGACAGAGATGTACAGTCATTGTCCAAGATGTTTTCACAATCTTCTTCACGAGAGGCGTGTCTGATTGATAGTTCATTGAGCGTAAACCATGGGCAAAGATGATGCAATGAGGAAAGGGCATCTGATCTATCACCTGCAGAGCCTTGTCCTCAAGTTGGAACTTCAAATCTGCATCAGCTTTCACAGCAAGTATCTCAATCATAAGGCTAGCATCAGTCGCATCCGAGCAGTGGGTAGGCATCTTCTGTAAATAGTCTGCAACCCTACCTTGAACATTTTCACCTCTGTAACCGAGGCTACTGAGGTGATTATACACCAGACACACATCTCACACAGAGAGAAAATCATTTTCCATTTTCTGTAGAACAGAAAGCCACACTTATCTACGATAGCTGTAGAGGGTTCTTGAATTTTTGTTAGGGCCTGAACGACCCTTCGTACATACATTATTGCTACGTCTCAGCTCGAGCCCCATCCAAAAATTGGTGCGCTTTTGCCAACGCACGAGAACAGAGGGACTTTGAGGCAAGGGGCAGACATGCTCTCATCCATGCTGAAAGTTCTCTGATGTCTAAAACGGAATCCAGTTTCTTGACCAAAGCATGGGTGACGCCCGAGAGCAGGAGTCCGCCATTCGTGCATGTCACTGAGGCACACGGCAACTTTGGACAGCTGTTGGCAATTCATATGGTCCAGCCGTCTCAGTGCCCTGTTGCGGAGTTCTCGGATCAAAGTGTGTGTCTGATCGGGACTCAGCAGCTTGATCGCTGCGTAGAGGGCATTGGTAACAGCCTCATCACTCATCAAATCCACCTTGTTCTCAGCCAGTACACACAGGCTCAGGAAATCCTGATCTATTTGAACCTCTGTCCTCAGTTTGAAGTTCCTGTTTTCGATGAACTTCATCACCTCCCACAACTGTATGAGTGCCTCGCTGACGTGCTCCTCGTTCAATCTTGCACGATTCTGACCAACAATCATCAACAAACTGGCATGGTCGGTGCACGACTGGATGTCTTCCAACAGCCCTGTAGCCGAGGTAGAGTGATACAGTCTATACCTGGCACATCTTGTGTCACGTATTGTAGGGTGATTTACAGCATATGCTGAATCAATTCTGGTGATTCTTTTGTTGTTACCATGGTTACAAACAGTTGCACAATGCTTCTGATGAAATGAAACACTCGCAGCTTTGCACTGTAAGGAATCAGTCTGGCTAAGCCTGACAGACCCCAATTTCCATGGTCTGCTCACAGCAACCCGCGTCAATGCTCTCGAGGTGGCCATATCTAGAAAATATTCAGACTCAAGACTTTCATGAGGAGTTGAACCTGTTAAAAGAGAAGAGGAAAGAAAACAAAAAGATAACAGCTACAAGTGAATTGTCTTAGATTATACAATTTAATTATACCATGGGCCTTGCAGACAAAAATAAATTAATTTCTGTCTGATTGAGATTTACCCACACTGCATTGACTTTGTAGTTTTCATGAATATTTGTCATGTGCTTTATGGTAAACTCCTTTAGATCTAGTGGGAGATATGATATATTTTTACGTGATACGTCTTCGAGATAATGCTCCATCTATCACGATCATGAGGCGGCTAACCAACAATAGCAGAACTGTTCAATGTGAATCCCTCGAACATTAAACAGATAGATGCCATCAGTCTACTGTCTATGACTACAGCTACAAGGCTGTAGATCATCATCTAGACTGATGTAATCTGTCGTTTTATTCGGGGCGCGGGCTTCTCATTTTTAACAATATTGACATCAGTTGGCCCCCTCAGCTCAACAAACTGATGTCAATATTGTAAAAATGAGAAGCCCCCAAATAAAACGACAGATTACATCGGTCTTATCATCATCGGAGTAAGTATAAGTATAAATGCAAGCTGATTAATAGAACACACTAAAAACATGACAAAACTACCTCACCATGCTCACTAGCCTGTCCAGACGCCGTGCGCTAGCACGGTGTCTGGCCTATATCTTCGTACTGCGCTGGGGTTTTCCGTCATGTCTGTTCGAGTAAGACAGATTTTCTTAAAAACATGTTAAACATTTTAAGATCATACTCACATTGCCAATTGTGGGTATGGTCCTCTTCAGTAACCTGCCTTCTTACAGTCATGTGAGTGCGTTGATTTCAAGATTTTTTGCTTTAATTGTCACGGGAAGATGTTTTCGCCGGGATTTCAAAATGGCAGCTTCCCAAATCCACGTTCAGCTCATAGGTCAGTGCGAGCGCGTGTCCGTTTGTTGTGCTTACGGAAGGCTTGTCGTCTGTATATCCACGCGCGCTGCCCCGGGAGATCAGTCTGTTGACATGACCTTTGAACTTTCCGATTACCTTCCGGTAATTTGCGATTACATTACCCGAGAATCACTGCGAGCAACTCCCATAATACACAGCCCGTGAAGACCCGTGAAGAAGAAATTCACAAGAAAATCCCGGATTTGGGTGAGTTATACCATTCTAACCGTAGTAATTTCATGGTCTAACGTGATTGTGGGGCGAAGCGCCACATATCGCACCTCGGATCGATGTGGCAACCCACGAGAGCAACCCACGAGAGCAAATGGGTACTATTAGTTACCCCCTGCTTGTTCACGAAATACGGGCAAATATAGACGTCTGGTGCCATATTCCATGAGGCCGGAGGCCGAATGGAATATGGCACCAGACCGTAGATATTTCCCGTATTTCGTGAGAACAAGCAGGGGGTAACGATTTTATCTTTTTAAGTGTAGATCTGCACAAATTCTGTAACTTATTGGTAAAGGGATTTCACCATTTCCGCGTTTATTTCTTCCCATGAGTAATGTTAAAATCAGCTGTTTATAAAGTTTGTTGTCTGCATAATTATGCGTGTGGTCAACTACGCGTAGAGCTAGCTGCGCTAGCTGTGATAACGGGGGGCCTACGTCATCACGGAATACGGCGACGGAAATATCCAGGGACCAATTTAGCTCACGTTGACGTCTGCGCACAACAAGATTAAGCGCACGCCGCACGCGCCGCATTGGAATACGTGCAAGCGCGCAGCATAACGACGTCATCATCACGGAATACGGGAAATATTCAGGGGTGGATTAAGCGCATGCGCACAATATGATCTCATTCACGGAAAACGGGAAATATTCAGTGGATGATTAACCAATGAGATTATAGCATTCACGAAAAATTCACTAAAAGATAAAGTTGCATCCCCCGCCGCTTGTATTTGCAAGTACATGCTCACATGCAGTCACACATACCGGTACTTGCATGACTTGTATGGGACTAAATGCATGTCATTTACTAGACCGAAAAATCGGACTTTATCGGTCGAGATATGTTCCGCTGAGACTACGTCTGGCTACACGGATCTCTTCCCTTACGAAGCAGCTAGGAGAAGAACAGAAATTGTTAAAAAAAACTGCTTCGAACGGACGGATTTTTCAGTCTAGTCATTTACTCACTCAGATTATTCGCCGCAACCTTCATGACCTTTGACTGATCTACAAAGAAATACTAATTTGTTCTTTATATTAACGTTTTTATAGTATTCACACCATACTTACACCACTTCTCTAGTCGCTACATCTACTCCAACATGCTCCGTTGCTGGGCTGTCCTGCGTCAAATAACTTCCGAAGTTGTACTTAGTACAACACATTACCATTCACAGCTACAGAGACTCTATTCGTATTTCGTTTTGTAATGAAGTTACATATTGGCATTACGCAAGATCGTCATTGATTTGCAATAGCTTAGAAGGATATTGTTGATGACAACAAAGTGAACAACATTTTAGCTCATTCTCTATATTAATTTTTGAGGACGTAATTTTTCATATTTTGCAACATAACAAATATGAGCGACCGATCTTTCTGAAAAAATGTCAAAATTCAGAAACAATACACCATCCCGGCATATATCCCCACCTTGTAAGCTATTGCTTTACTCCATTGATGATGGCGTTCCGCGCGCCACTCGCACTGGGGAATCACCTCGCTTGCACTTGTTATGGCCAGCTAACGAAAGCGTGTGCGTACACGTGTACGTAGTTCGTGTGGAAATTCTGCATCCAGGCGTAGCAGCTAGTGCTTGTAAGACAAAATGGATCACTTGCAACGGAGAGAAATCGAGTTTTTACAGCAGTTGCAGAATGCCTTTTCAAATCACGAAGAGGCTATGCTGTTGTTGTCTCACATGGGTGATCCACGCAATGCCTTCTTACTGTATTTTCCCATCGCCTATTGTTTCATTAGTGCACGAGCAGGTTTACGAGTTTTGTGGGTAGCCGTTGTTTGTGAATGGTTGAATGCTGTGTTGAAATGGTACTTCAGTTTGATAATTAATATTTAATCTTTCTTTCATTAATCAAAATGCATGCCATTGGTGGGGAAAGTGTGAAGGGGGGACACTCAAGATGCACATGACTGTCACGGTGGTGGGGGGGGGGGCGATGTAATCTGTCTCCTTGACCATGTTGACATCGACATCAGTCAGCTCCGTCATTAGGAAGGGGCTGACTGATGTCAATATTGTTAAAAATGACAAGCCCCCGAAATCCGAATGAGGAGACAGATTCCATCGGTTTTTTATGTCATACAAAAAACTACACCATGCATGTGTGTGATCTAGATTAAATCCTTCATTCCGCAATACAGAAAACGGTGAAAAAACGCGGAAATGGGAAGTGTAACATGGAAAATGGGAAATCATGAAATGCTGAAGTAACAACCTTAAAATTGATATTAAATCACACACAATAAAGATATAAATATGTCTAAAATCATTCTTTAAATACCACTGCACTACCAAGCATTCATGGCAGCTTGAAACAACTTAAATGACCCTAGCAAACCCTTTTTCAGGCCCCTCTGCCGACCGTCTTTCTCACTACCATGACTACAGCAGCTCCATTTCACTGAGGCGGAGTTGTAGTTTTAGGTAATAATTTGTGTTTATATAGCTACATGATTTTGAGTTACGCGGAAAATGGAAAATTTCATATGATTTCGTATAATGGAAAAATGGAGGCCTGAGTGTAGATTGATAGATCTAACTTATGGACCCTAAACACAGTGTTTCCACAACACAAAATTTTATTTCCTAGAATTCAGTGGCATTTACTGGAATCTTCAAATTTTATATTTTTTAGTTTTGGCCTACTTACATGACGTATGCAGAATCTGAAAGGAGCGAATAATATAGAACACTCCATGTAGGTTTTTTGAGCGAGCGTGACATTTTTTTGCACAAATCTAGTCTTTGTTTCTTCATTTGGGGCTTTTTTATTACTGTAATTATTTGAATCTTATAATTTTTGGATTTTCCTGGATTTTTTTTTATAAAGGGCAATGACATGATTAGGAGAGTAAAAAATGCCTCTCAAACTATTACAAGTTGAAAGATATACCAATAGATACACCAGCTTGAGTGTATCTCCAGGCAGGTTGAGGACTACCACCAATCAGGTCTGTTACCTTTAAAGGTAAGGTTCACCCTGACGTCAAGTTGGTTTAAATAAAAGTAGAACAGTGAGAGAAACATAAGGTTTGATGAAAATCCATCAAAGAATAAGAGAGTTACGGAATTTTAAAGTTTCAAATTTGTGACATCACATGCGAGCAGCTCCCCCTATGTCATGTGTTATAAATTACATAAAGTGCCATTTTATCAGAAATTTGAAAATGATTTTATCTGTGCATTCACTATATTATCAGAAACATTATTTCATACAGGCTCCTATGAAAAAAAAAACCCATTCAATTATAAACCATTAAAAATGACATTTTATGGAATTTATATTACATGACATATGGGGAGCTGCTCGCATATGACGTCACAAAATTGAAGCTTTGAAACTTCATAACTCTGTTATTCTTTGGTGGATTTTTGTCAAACTTTCATTAATATGCTTCTGTCATTGTTCTACTTTTATTAAAACCAACTTGTGTCAGGGTAAACCTTGCCTTTAAGTAATATTGCTAATCCCAACATGACCAAAGAGCTGTCCTGATGCCAGTCCATGTTTGTGAAGTTAAAGGTATTGGCTAACATTTACCACAGTTAAAAAAAAATCTGAGCTACATGATTCCCCATGCTACCGTTGTCTTTGATAAGGTCTAAGAAATGACGCCCTGAAAAAATTGTATTTCAAAATGATTATTTAGTGCTTTAAAAAAGTGAAAATCGTAAGTTGATTGGATTCACCTGCCCATTTTCTCCCATAGACTTACTATGTGTACACCTACGCTATTTAAACTCGCCCCGAGTTTTAATTGTTTATTCATGCATAACTTGCCATTGGCAGTGTAACTTTCGAAACTTTTTTATTCTAGGGTGTTTATTTGTCCATTTGAACACTAGTATAGATGTAGTTCAGATATCAAAATTTGACAATTTTTTAAATTGAAGCTCCACAATGTTAGCATATCACTTTAACCAACCAGTAGATGTGCAGTCATATGAAGAGAACCAACTAAGAATTAATGCAACTGCCAAGAACTTATTTTTCTTTTTGTGATTTTATTTTCAACAATAGGTTGATGAATGGACAGCGACCATACTGGTGGGTGATGGAGAGTACTGTTTACACAGGTGAAGAACGACCCTTTTTGAGGCAGTTTAGACTGACGTGTGAGACTGGACCAGGTATGTTCACCGTTTTTTTTTCCATCTGTCTTTGTAAGATCAATTTTTTTTTTTTTTAACAAAACTTGCCCTTATAAAAGACAGTGGGATGATGGGGAGAAGTCAAAAATGCCTCAAGAATCAAATGAGTTGAAACATATACACTGGCTAGTACAATGTATATTCAGGCTGGATGGATTTGTCTTTAATTTGTTTGAGGAGAAACAAGAATTAATTTACCAGTATTGAATTCATGTCCAGCTCTGATAGAAATTAGAGGTAAATGACATGATTTGGGGTAGTCCTAAACTTAGGATGAAACTACTGTACAATCAAGTAAACTATGCAAGGATTCTACTGTGAAAATCTTGTACAGTAGTCAAACGTTGACTCATTCTAAAATAACTAATGTCAATAGCCCTCGTGGCAGACAAACCTGTGTGGCTCTCTATGGGTCCTATTTTTATCGTGCCCCGATAAAATTAAAATACTAGTATGTTCATGCTTGATTCTCCTTAAGTGAACAAATTACAGACAAATCCTTCCAGCTGGGAGATCCACTCCAGCTGGTGTATAGTTGGTATATATTTCAACTCATTTGGTTCTTGAGGCATTTTCAAGTGTTCCCAATCATGTCACTAACTTTTAATCCTATAGAAAGCTATACAAGAAATTTAACCACCACAACATTTTCTGATAGTTGTACTACGAAGAAGAAATGTATGACTACATGTATGAAACTTTCAACAGTATACTTGATTCTGGGAGCATTGTGTCCTGAATCGAGGACTACTTTTCTAATCTTACCAATGCAATTTCCCATTGTCGAACATATCTTCACCCACAATCAACCACTGACTGATTATTTCTGAATGTGTGTGATCTGTTTTCCCCTAAAATCTTCCTACAGGTTGTCCATCTGGCCACGTCATGGTAACCACAGGAGTTTGGTTTGTCCTGATCACCTCCATCAATGAAGCTATCACATCCGAGGCAAAGCCGGGAAATGAGCGGGCTGCAAACATCACAACCAAACTGATGTGGCTCCTGTATGCTGTCATCATTCTCATGGTTTCTGTGTCAAGGGTTTTTATTGCAACTCATTTTCCCCATCAAGTCATCCTTGGAGCTGTGGTGGGTAAGTTCTTGCAGACAAAATATACTGCATGCGCCTTATATTTTGTGAGAGTTCATTTCCATGATTTGATTGCATTTTCGTTTTCTTTGTATATCAGGATGTGAAAACTTTTATGGTTATTTACTCATGAAATTCATGAAAGTAAATTTGGATTTCAATTTCTTAATTTTCAACCAACAAAAAACAAAACAAATTCAAACCTAGCTTATTTTCTCAATTTAGACAAGAATATTGAAGAATCAATTTTGCAAAGACATAAAAATGAAAAAAGTTTCAATTTATCAATATTTTATTGCCTATAATTGAATTTCTGACACAAATCATGAGCAACAACCATATTTCTCTACATAAATGTGAAAACAGAAACAGTTTTCCCTCAATATTTTGTTTTCCTCTTTTCGTTTTGGAAATGGTCAATTAAATTATATACTTGTACCTTTTCAGATCTTGATTCTGAAAAACAGTAACAATCATCAACGTAAATGTGACAGATCCAACAAGTACTCAAAATGGAATTATTTTTTTCAAAAAAGTTAATTTTTCATTGGTTCTAGTAGTATGTCTTGTGAGATGATAAAACTTAACACATCTTTTTTAATATGTCATCATTCATGACAGGTATGGTCCTCGGTGCCTTAATAACAAGAAGATACCCTGTGGAAACCTACAAGTTTAGCACCTACTTTCTTGTGGGGACATTAATTTTTGTGTCCGTGTTCTTGGAATATCACATCCTTGACTTTTTCAACTTTGATCCGACGTGGTCCATGAATCTGGCGCTCAAGAGATGCGTATTCCGCGAGTGGGTCCATCTCGATACGACACTCTTCTACGCCATCGCACGGGACATCGGTGCGTTCGTAGCCGCGGGTATGATGTGTGCGTGCGTTTCGGTGGACGCGAAAAGGGTCGAAGGCCAGTACGTAGCCAAACTTGCTGCTACGCTACTCGTATTAGCCGCTGCACAGGTCATAGAGGGTTTTACGATACCAAAAGGTTACGTGGTGGTGTTTTATATATTGGGTGCTCTCAAATACGGATTGATATCCATTAGTATCATTGCACTCAGGCAAGCTGTTTTTAGGTTCGGTAGCAGCAGTTCAAAATCTTGATGAAAATCAACAGTCAGAGTCTGGTACAAACATTTGAATTTAGTGAAGGGAAATTATTTTATGTGGTTGATATGACAAGTATGAAAGGTGCAAACTCAGCAATCATCATCACTTTCCAGATTTCTCGTGCCAGTAAGTGCTACAAGTTCAGACATGACAGATATGTTTTCAGTACTATTATCTGTTGTCCGTTTCTCACAAATAATGTAGGCTTGACTCATGTGTGATATCAACTAAAGCTGAGTCGGATCGGAACGGAATCCGGATTCCGACCGGCGCTATCGGGTTCCGGAACGGATTTTTCCAAACCGGTATCCCGCATAAAAACAATGTTCACACAAAGCGAGAAAAAATTTGAAAAAAATCATTAACGCAATATTTTTTCGCGGTAACAAATTAGTATATCTTACACATCATGCAAGAAAGTCTATGGTTATGCCCTCAATCACGTTATTGCTACATCATCATGACATGTCACTGAAGTTACACTGTTGCTGCCTTCACCTAAAATATCTGGCTTCTATAACCTGCTGCGTCATGATACTTTTCGTGAAATATTTTTCTGCAAATCAGTCTCCAAAATAAGTCCAAAATTATCAGGTTTTCAGCCAAAATTGACAAAGCCAGATATAAAATTACGTCTTGAACGAACCGAACATTGGCTAATAATTGATTCACGCCAGCGCGCAGCATCTACATGTAGGACTAGTCTCGGCCTAGTAGCATGGCGCTAGACTGGCTTCAGCCCAGGCGGGGGACTCAGACTTAGCTTGTCCATTTGTGCAGTACAATAACAGTATTATCTATAGGTGGCGACTAGGCCCTCTTTTCTCGGTTTGCGTTCATGTTGGAGTAGTCAACTCAGTACCACTATTGTTTCAGTCATTCCATATTTTTGTTACTGGGCTTGTTATTTTTCGTTGCGAAAATCTGATAATTTCGACTTTTTTTGGGAGGTACTGTGCCAGAGGAAAGATAATTTACGGCGCGGATTTCATGTATGAGGCGCCGATTCTAGACCGATGTTTGCCTAGGTCAAATAAAACTAGAACGTCAGTGACGCCTGGTCTCCGATCTCGCAACATCAGTATGATTCCGAAAATTCATTGTTGGGTACAATTTTATATGAAAAGACTTAAAATTTGATGGTCCTGCGGCAAGCAACATGATATAAAACAATTCTCGACTGTGCAGAAAAATATTAGTGGCATTTGCCTGGAAGCGCGACATGAAAAACAAAAGTATAAATTATAAAAAAACAATAATAAATAACTATCACATCCCCTGGATCTTCGGGGTCCATACTCGAGTTTTTTGTTGATTGGGCAAAAGCAACCATTTTTGACAGGTGGACCAATTAATAGGTACTTCGCTATATGGCATATAGATACTGAAGATAAATTTCTGTTATATTTCTGCAATAAATTTTGCATAACATTTTACCACTAATCTAATTTAATGGGCAGCAGACCACGGCTTAAAATTCTGCGCGTAGAAGTTTAGGTGGTACAAGGCTTTTACGCTCTCACCAGATTTAGCAAACTAAATCAAATTGGCGTGAGAAAGTGAATGAGAAGCAAGCATTTTTTTTAAATTTTAATTTTGGCCCCCATTGCGGGTCAAAATGTGGTTGTCCTTTAATCGTGACTGGGCTTGAACATTTCAAGATAAACGGCCTGTCGCCGCACCGACTGAAAATATCATATTTTTTGCAAAAAGTATAGACCCCACCCTATTAAAAATATATCTTTTTAGAAAGCTTTCTTTGCCCAAAGGAGGTTCAAAAATGGCATTATTTTCTTTGGTAGGGGCACAGCTTAGATGGTGTATGCGCTACACAAACCTGCAAAATGTTCTGCTAAATAATATAAAAGCCTTTTCCCAATCTTGGGGTTTCAAGGTCTACCTATACGTTTACAATGCAGATTTAAACTGCTCAGATTTGAAGTATGTCAAGCTAAAGACCCATCCATACATATAGAGTTGCTTGGGGTGTTCCATCATCTTCTACAATGAAATAATGGCGAGTTGCAAAAATGTGCGACTGGGCGAAAATTCGGTAAAATTCTCTTGAATTTGTTCTGGCTGGTGATTTTTGTTTGGATTAAGTGTTCATTTATAGTGATTATGTACTTAATAAAATATACAGTAAACACGATGTTTTAGTTTGCATATGCGATAGCTCACTTGCTTAAATATCCTCCATATGCAGATGTTAACAGTATTGGCTAAAAAATTCCTATAATCGAAGTCGATGCATCACATAGATGCTCATCATGATCCATCGTGCTCTTGAAGATACGAAACATGGTTTGACTTTGTACTGTTTCTGATGGTAGTCGTATGCTCAAAGTTCCAACATACATTAGACTTCTCGCTTTTTGCTAATGATTCGTCTTTCACTCTCTTTTCTCTGGTTCACCAGACACCCTTCTCTTGATGTCTTTCTTCATTTTGAAGTCATCTCCCTCGTTAACTACTCTTTTAGTCGGCAAGTTCATATGCGAACGGCCATAAGTAAGTAAAAAGTTTCGGGTACCGTGCGGCCACGTGTTTCTTGTTCATCTATAGGAACTATTACTCATCAGTCCAACTACAAATAAGACTAAATGATACCGTGGATATTGGAATATTTTCCAGTGGTCTTTAATAACACATTTTAGACTTCTGTTGCCACACTTACAGTGTCCATGGCTTTTGCTACTTCTTGGTTCTGCGGTTAGTCTACAGGAATGTGTCCTTAGGAACGTCTGGCAGCCACGAATCATCTCAGCCTTGACTTTTGTTGAAATAACTTGACATAAGGTTTGATTTTTCGCAATTTGATCTGTTCTAATTACATTTAATTAGGTAACTAACACTTTTTCACTTACACAACTAAGTATCCTTTCTATGTCATTGAAATATATAATGAAATGCACAAATTATGATTATTAATATTGGTCTTCACACAAACAACTAAACAAAATCTTTGAGCCAAACTATAAGGCGGTCTGTTTGGTGGGTGTAGAATGTGGCTCGTTTAGTTAATTTACCTTCGTTATTAACTACAATTACTTACTGCTTTCAATAAAATACAGCTTGCCCAACTTCATTACCTTATACTATTTATACTTTCCCTCTTGGATTGTTTTCTACAGTCCTTGGATACAATAATAGGAAGAGGGCAAAGTTGGCTGGGTCAGCTTTTCGCATAGACTTTGTACGTGGCCACGTGTCCCCACAATCCGTCGGCTCCCACATATTCACAGCGCCTACACGCTTTCGTTAGCTTATTGATTTGTAAAATTCATAATGCCACCATCGCCCTGGGAAAAATCTGTTTGTGTATCAAATGCCAAAGCCTGGAGAATTGGGCTTTTTCAAAAATACCAAAATAAAATATGGTAGGATATTAATCTTCATCTTGTAAAAAAAGCACCTTATTACTGGATTTTTAAGAAAAATGGTCACGCCACCAGCAGCTATTGGGCACCCAACCTTATAACACATGCATTTTTGGTGATTTTTGATAAATTTTGCCATAATTTAATTTCTTAAATTTTGCATAATTGATTATTTCACCAAGTTTTGCAGTGCCTTGATGTAGAGTCTTTGAGCCCACCCTAGCCCTATCAGATCAAACAAAAACAGATGAAACATCGGTCCCAGAAATGTGAGGAGAGTAAGCAATTTTTGTTATTTGTTGGTTCATTACTTTGCATAAATTACCATAATTCAATTAATGGATATATTTCAAAAAATTCTCGTGTAGAAGTTTAATGTGCATAACTCGCCCCTACAAATAAAGTAATCACAATTAAAATTGTTCGCAGAAATGACGGCTAGAGAAGCATTTTTTTGTGATTTTTCGAAATTGCCCATAAATTTGCATAATTGCATTACATTTTTAAATCTTGGCCATAATTGATTATTCCCCCAAAATTTGCAGAAGTCTTGAAGCCCCCACCTATGCCCTATCAGATCAAACAAACAGAATGGAAAATCGGTCAAGAAATGTGGGATAAAGACAGCAATTTTTTGTATATTATTGGGGTATAAATTTGCCATAAATTAGCATAATTAATCAATGGCAGTATACATTTCAATAATTTCCTGGTGTAGAAGCTTTAATTTTGTGGGCATAACTCAGGCCCTACCAAATTAAAGCCAATCAAATCAAAATCCGCGTATGAGAAATGAGGAGAAGCAAGCATTTTTTTGCTATTTCGAATAAATTGCATTAAATTAAAAATATAAGAAATTTCACGATTCTGTGTAGAAGTTTTAAATCCCCACCCTAGCCTATCATATGAAACAGTCAAAATCAAAATCGGTTGGAAATGACTGAGAAGAAGCCATCTTTCAAAACTGTCGGACGGACGGACGGACGCCGCGACCGCCACGCCATGCGCAATAAGCTATGGGTATGGCCGGATTGAGCTAAAAACTCTGGTTCCGGTCGCACATCGGTGTTCATCTTTGGCCCTCGTGTCTTGGCAGCTCAGTGCGACGACCCCGCACATGGGTGCCCGATCGATTCTTTGCTTATCGTTGAATCGCATAGCGGCCTACATTATATAAAGTTTCCGATGATCGTTTGCTGTTAGCTAGCTGAAATATAGATCTGGCATTTTGCAGCAGTAAATTACAATCAGTTCGCACTTTTTTGCCAAAGTGTGGGGCCATTATCAGTTCATTTTGAGGAGTTTTGACAAGCATCTTGATCTTGCCCCTTAGTTTGCTGTATGGGCGCCTACATGGCTACTACTCTCGGGATTTTCTCAATAATTATCTTACGTGAGGGCACTAACAAGCTAACCATGGATTTTTTATTTCAGTGTTTAAATATATATAGATTTTTTGTTTCTAAAGAGAGCTTCATTTTGCAATATGGCTTTCTTTATTTTTGGGGTCTTTGGGGTCACAAATAATTACTTTTCTGGCACGTGCTTTCTATCGTTTTCGCCGTCCGAATTGCATATTCTTATCCGCGGGATACCGCATACCGGATTCCGACCGGCACGATGCCGTCGGAATCCGGTAAAAAATATTTCCGTAATGACTCACCCTTAATATCAACCATGTGGATATATTAAGCTACAGACTAGAGTTTTTTATTTTCCATTTGTTGTTGTTTTCTTCCAATTTTAAAATTTGTTCATGTTTCTAAAACTTGAAATGCTGTTTCCTCAATTTTCTCTCAGTCTTCTGTTTTCTAAAATTGATTTTTTTTTATAGTTTTTCCAAATATGTTGTTCTTCAATTACAATTTGACACCAGGCAATTTGATAACAGTAACCTGAAGAAATAGAATTTATATACCTGTATTATTTGAATATGTAGCATGACTCAAGCCTTTTGCAGGAATATGTAAAAGCTTAAAGGTGCAATTTCATGTAATTGTATTTCATTGCCTTTATTTGTGGTGATTGTGTAAATGTGGACATCAGAAACGAGTTAGCACTATTTTTGTGGACATACTTTGCCACGCAAAGAATCCACTAGTTTTGTTACTGATAATGTGTTAGCATATGGAAGTTTATATCGGCTATTTAATTTCACATTTCAGAAGATTTGAAGAGTGAATTTTACATGATTTTGTGTAAACCAAGTATTAGGTGATCTTGTGCATTGTCTTAAAATTAAATTAGTACCTGTAACATATTGCATTACAATAATAAACTTTGTCTTCTGTCTTTTAAAAAGAATTGCACTTTCTTTGTTTTGTCTTGAAACTCATACCTGTCACATATTGCTTTCTATGCTAAATTTTGTTCTTGGTTTATATGTGAAAGTGCACACACCTTGTTTCAGTGTATCTGTTTGTAACTGTGCCTTACATTAAAACCAATTAGATTTTTGTCATAAATCATTGTATGATTTCATAAGTCACATTTTTTGTATCCTTCAATTTTGGAATTTTGTTTATAATTTCATGAAAACAGCACTTTTGTCACTGTTGTCAGTTTTGTAGGATGATGACAATCAACTATTTTTTACAATCTATTGTGACATTTTGGAAATGACTGCATATGTGGACAACAAGACTATTTAGTACCACCAAAATAAGATTTATAGGGGGTTTTGTGAAAAAATCTACACAGAATATTCATTTTCTTCATTTTTACTAGTCAAAAATGTGTACCTTATGGAACAAAGGCATTAGGCAATTTAATTCTTATCGTTTATGAATGTTTGACTGACAAGTCTGTCATATTTTCTGGGCTTCTGTAGAAGCCTGTCATCTTTAGTTGTGTAATGTATTGGACTTTTGTTTGAGCCCATCAATATAAACCATGATTATTTGTTGGCAACAATTACAGTACACTATGAATCAAATTGTTCATGCTGGAAAACATACACTACAAACACACCATCCACAGTGTACCTAAAGTAAATTAATAGACTAATGTGTAATATGTAATATCCTAAGTAACTCTTATTTGTATTTACACTGTATTGCATTAATCAATCCAGGTGCAAATCTTACATTTCCAAATTTTCTGTTGCACATTTCTTAGCTTAAGTTTTGGTCAAAAACTTTTCAGGAAGCCTATTTAAAAAATATTCTATAATGATTTGCAGAAAACAACCCAGGTGCAAATTCAAGCCTTCAAATTCTGAGTCAATTTCTAAACTTTTAGTTTGGATCAACACCTGTTCAAAAAAGTTAATAATTAACCATAGCCTGAATACAGTGTAGTGCAGGAGATGGGCATTCCAACTTGTTTACAGCTTAAATCGTAG